>RJWJ010003147.1:0-90042 GCA_004363605.1 Indri indri | reverse complement strand
TAGAAAAACCTTTATGCACACAAACTGGAAAATGTGGAGGAAATGGACAAATTTTTAGAAACACACAGCCTCCCTAGTCTCAACCAGTAAGAAATAGAATTCCTGAGCAGACCAATATCAAGGACCGAAATTGAAAGAACAATAAAAAATATTCCAAAAAAGAAAAGTCCCAGACCAGATGGTTTCACACCCGAATTTTACCACACCTACAAAGAAGAACTGGTGCCTATCCTGCAGAAATTATTCCACAACATCGAGAAGGATGAATTCCTCCCCAACACATTTTATGAAGCCTACATAACCCTGATACCAAAACCAGGAAAGGACACAACAAAAAAAGAAAACTACAGACCAATGTCCCTTATGAATATAGATGCAAAAATTCTCAACAAAATTCTAGCTAACCGAGTCCAGGTGCTTATTAAGAAAATAATTCATCATGACCAAGTAGGCTTCATTCCAGAGATGCAGGGATGATTCAATATATGCAAACCTATAAACGTAATTCACCATATAAACAGGAACAAAAACAAAAACCATATGATTCTCTCAATAGATGCAGAAAAAGCATTTGACAAAATTCAACACCTGTTTATGATAAGAACACTTAACAAAATAGGCATAGATGGAGCTTACCTAAAAATGATATAAGCCATTTATGACAAACCCACAGCCAACATCATACTGAATGGGGAAAAATTGAAAGGATTCCCACTTAGAACTGGAACCAGAGAAGGTTGCCCACTATCTCCACTTCTATTCAACATAGTGCTGGAAGTCCTGGCCACAGCAATCAGGTAAGAGAGTGGAATTAAAGGCATACAACTGGGAACAGAAGAAATCAAATTCTCACTCTTTGCTGATCACATGATATTATATCTAGAAAATCCCATGGATTCAACCAAGAGGCTCCTGGAATTGATAAATGAATTCAGTAAAGTCTCAGGATATAAAATCAATACACACAAATCAGAGGCTTTCATATATGCCAATAGCAGCCATACCAAGAACCTAATCAAAGACTCAATTCCCTTCACAATAGCAACAAAGAAAATAAAGTATCTAGGAATATATTTAGCCAAGAAGGTAAAAGACCTCTACAGGGAGAACTATGAAACATTGAGGAAGGAATTAGCAGAGGAAGTAAACAGGTGGAAAACCATACCATGCTCATGGGTCGGCAGAATCAACATCATTAAGATGTCTATACTACCCAAAGAGATCTACAGATTCAATGCAATCCCTGTTAAAATACCAACATCATTCTTCACAGATGTAGAAAAATTAATTTTACGCTTCGTATGGAAACAGAGAAGACCCCGCATAGCAAAAACAGTTCTAGGCAATAAAAACAAAATGAGAGGTATCAACTTACCAGACTTCAAACTTTATTATAAGGCTGTAGTAATCAAAACAGCTTGGTACCGGCACAAAAATATAGCCATTGATTAGTGGAACAGAACTGAGAATCCAGATATAAAACCATCCTCATATAGCCACCTAATCTTTGACTAAGCAGACCAAAACGTACACTGGGAAAAAGAATCCTTATTCAATAAATGGTCCTGGGAAAACTGGATAGCCACATGTAGAAGACTGAACCAGGATCAACACCTTTCACCTCTCACAAAAATCAATTCACGCTGGGTAACAGACTTAAACCTGAGTAGTGAAACTATTAGAATCCTAGAGGAAGATGTTGGAAATACTCTTCTAGACATTGGCCTAGGCAAAGAATTTATGAAGAAGACCCCAAAGGCAATCACAGCAACAACCAAAATAAATAAATGGTACCTGATCAAAATAAAAAGCTTCTGCATAGCCAAAGAAACTGTCACAAGAGCAAACAGACAACCTACAGAATGGGAGAAAATTTTTGCATGCTACAAATCTGATAAAGGGCTGATAACTAGAATCTACTTAGAACTCAGGAAAATCAACAAGAAAAAATCAAACAACCCTATCAAAAAGTGGGCAAAGGACATGAACGGAAACTTTTCCAAAGAAGACAGAGTAATGGCCCAAAAACATTTGAAAAAATGCTCAACATCTCTAATCATCAGGGAAATGCAAATCAAAACCACAATGAGATATCACTTCTCTCCAGTGAGACTGGCCTTTATCAAAAAGTCCCAAAACAATAAATGTTGGCATGAATGCGGAGAGATAGGAACACTCATACACTGCTGGTGGGACTGCAAACTAGTGCAACCTCTGTGGAAAGCAATTTGGAGATACCTTAAGGACATACAAATAGAAGTACCATTTGATCCAGCCATCCCATTACTGGGCATCTACCCAAAAGATCAAATGATACTCTATAAGAAAGACAGCTGCATCCAAATGTTTATAGCAGCACAATTCAGAATTGCAAAGATGTGGAAACAACCCAAGTGTCCATCAATACATGAGTGGATTAATAAAATGTGGTATATGTATACCATGGAGTGCCATTCAGCTTTAAGAAACAATGGTGATATAGCACCTCTTGTATACTCCTGGATAGAGCTGGAGCGCATTCTACTAAGTGAAGTATCCCATGAATGGAAAAACAAGCACCACATGTACTCACCATCAAATTGGTATTAACTGAACAACACACAAGTGTCCATATAAGAATAACATCTATTGGATGTTGGGCAGGGAGCTGGGGGTGGAGGCAGGGGGAGGAGGGGACGGGTATAGGCATACACGAAGAGTGCAATGCACACCATCCGAGTGATGGACATGCTTGAAATGTGGACTCGGGGCGGAGGGTAAGGGCAACATATGTAACTTAAACATCTGTACCCCCATAATATTCTGAAATAAAAAAAAGAAAAAAAGACTTGGCTATGTGTTTTAAAACAAGTATTTTGTATTATACACATAACAAAATATGAAACTTGGGAAATGAAAAAAATAAAATAAATAAAATAAAATATATTTTGTTGCTTATATAAATAATAATAGTATTATAATAATTATTTTGGTATAGATTTACATACTTTAATCAATTACTTGGCCATATGTGTTTTTAATATTATGCAATAGATATCTTTCTGGAGTGAAAAAGGATGCTTTTTAGTAAGATAGTCTTATTAATTGAAATTTTGTCATGAACTTTCCTGAAATTTTCTTTCCATTGCATTTTATTTTTATTATTTTTCGACCTATATATCATTTTCAGATTTATGTTTAAATGTCACTATAATATTTATGTAATGTATATTTATACAATATAAATATTACATAATTTTAAATGAGACGTATTATTTCTGTGGGTACTTATCTACATAGTCAATGCAAAGCAAATTCTCCTTAGTAGATGTTCCAATTTAAAATTTCGATAAAGTGTTAATAAATTGAAATATATTAGTACATTGGCTCAAATATATTCACAGTAATATCCTTTTGCCTTCATTTTAAAGCCATTTTTGTATTACTATATTTACAAGAAAAAGTCATCCTATGTGTTCTTTGTAATTGTTTTTAATGTTCTACCATATTTAAATGCTATGAAATTATAGGTATTTTTATCTTTATTCCATTCCATCCAAGAGTATAAACACATGGAATTAAAATAAGCTCTCGAATTTAAAAAAAATCTTTCTTTCAAGTTTATATATTTCAAAATTTAATTATAAAATTATCATAATGGACTTATTATAAATATTCAACAACTAATGAAAAATTTTCAATGTCTCTCTTGCTTTTGCATAATACGTATTAACTTACATTTTTCCACTTTGCAAACTTGGTCCTCAATAAATGCAATTCACTAAAAGCTTGAAAAGCTGCAGCTTTTGGGTCTTCATTCATTGAATATTTTTATGAAAAATCCCCAACTGATTTTCTTCAAAATACAAACAAAATTAAGCCTTCTCCTTTGAAAAACATATTTTATTGATTGATAAGAAGCAAGAAATATGATTCATACCACCATGTTGAAGTATATTTTTCTAGTCAACATCAGTTTTATTATTAAAATTTTGAAGTTATTGTTTATATGTAAACATGTTTTTAAGCTTTGGCATCCTTAGTTTGAAATATTGCAAATACAGCAGCAGTTTGGTTGGATAAATTCATACATTATTTGTATACAATCACCAATTATGAATTTATATCTGTTCATTAGGTTTCTTGATAATTTAGTGACCTATGGAATCTAGACAACTCCTCAGGTTTGCTAATTTAGTAATGTATTAATTCTCAAATGAATTCCAATAGGAAATGTCACTGCTACAACAAATAAATTTATTCTTATGTTTAATTTTTAACTGAATTTACAAAATAATTAAAGATAATATCAGATGTTTAAATTTTGTTAGAATGAACTTCCATAACTTGATGTTAATTTTGAAATTGAATGAAAATTTAAACCATTATTGGAAACAAATTAACTGATTTTCTATTTGAAACCTCAGATGCCACCAATATAAAACTGACATCGTTTAACTGTATGTAAAATTTTTCTGCAGATAGAACCAATACATTACTAGATATTACTGCATTTTACATATACCCACAAGGATATTGGAAATAAAAGTGAGCAAAATTAATTTAGAAAAACAATCATCTAAGGTAATCAAAAGACATGTTTCACAGAGTGCGGTATAAATCACCTTTGCCCGCCGCCTGTATTAAGCTGATACCTTTAGGCTTCATCTTCCGAAGTAAAAATAACTGCCAAAGTAGATGCTATTGCTTCTTATGCAGTGATATGTCTTCTTGCTTTCATGTGGTTGTTGATATTACTGCAAGCCCCATGGCAGATACTTGGGGCTGAAAAACATTGTGTTCAAGTTATATTTCATTATCAGGTTTCTTGAGAAATTAAGGGCTTCATAAATTCCTACACAAGTTCTTTTGTCCTTTTATTAAGTTCAATAATGCCAAAATGACTTATTTTAAAACACAACAGTATTATCAAAAAATAAATAGTTATAAGTGTATGTCATTCAACAAATGACAAAATCATTGTAACAAGAACATTTGAAAAATCTCTATTCTCTTTAGAGGAGGACCTCTCAGCCTCAATTTCCTGCACCTACTTAAGATTTATTAACCTTTATTTTCCCACGTTTCTCATGGAAGCTACCATTGGCAACCTGGCAGCCTTATGACTTAACGCGTCCGAGGAGTCAGTCCCCCAGCATTATCAAATACCACTAACTGAGACCAGGAGGGGTTAGCTGCGTTTGGTGGCTGGTTTCTTAGCGTGTGTTGTTTTTATCAGCCACAGCTCTGCATACTGTCCTTTCCTTTGTCTAGAAAGCACTGGGGAAAGAAGGACAAGTTATTTCAGGTAATCTCTCAAATTTAATCATATGTTAAAGTAAGAACTCTGTATGCCATCCATGCGTCTCATACGCAGTTATAGGAGATCATGGCAGAGCATGGAACCATCAAGTAAAAAACTACTACATTGAGTTATTTCAATGCAGTCATTAATAGTGATATTTGACTGAAATAAACGAATAATCTAAAATGCTAAGCAGGACATCACATACAATAACAGGCATATGATAGGGCTGTCCCCTGCACCTAAGACTTTTAGGTACCTGAAAGGAATACTATTACAAGTCTTTAGTCTTTTCCGTTTTTTTTATATGTGTTATGACTATATCAATCAGAGATTAAGTTTCCCCAAGAGGTCCTAAAGATAATTTGGCATAGAATTAATATTGTGGGCTCCTGAGTTAGACCTCTTGAATCTAAATTCCAGCTCTACCGCATTCTAGCTGGATAACCTTGGACAAATTATTAATATTTTAACCACTTTCTGCTCTACTAACCACATTTACATACTGGGAAGCAAAATAATGTTCACCTTAGGGCTGGCTTTGTTATGAGGATTGAATAATATATGCAAAGTTAGGCAAGTAGTAAGCACTCAGGAAATTTGGCCATTATTAATAAATTGTATTGAGATGTTTGGTTCCTATTGACCTTCCCCATTAAATCATAAGCAATTCAAGGACAGAGACTTTATCTTACTAACATTTGTAGTAACAGCATCTAGATTGGGGTAAGTGCTCAGTGGGCATTTAATAAAGGTATGTTGAATAAATATGAATAAACATGTACTACTTCTTTTGTAATATTTAACCTATTGTAGTATAGCTTATTGTTTTAAGCATTTGAACCCCACTAAAAATAGCATGGCAATGACAGTGTTTGTGTTCAATTCATCTTATATAATGTGTTGTACATATATCAGTTGTTCAATTAATGTTTAGTAAAATGTGAGTTTCCCATCCTCCGGTCAAGTAGCATTTGTAATTTTTTTACAAAATTTAATTATTAAGGGTACATAATAGTTGTATATGCCAGAGTGGTATGAACCTACAAGAAATGCTAAAAGTAGTTCTTCAATCTGAAGAAAAAAGACATTAATGAACAATGAGAAATCATCGGAAGGTATACAACTCACTAATAACAATAAGCACACAAATGCATAATACTCTATTGCTGTAATTGCAGTGTATAAACAACTTATATCCTGGAAAGAGAGACTAAAAGACAAAAACACAAATAACTGCAACAACTTTTAGAGAGATAGATAGTATAAAAATACATGGATGGAAACAACAAAAAGTTAAAAAGTGGGGGCAGATACAGTTAAAGGATAGAATTTCTGTTAGATTTCTCTTTGCTTGATTATTTGACTATACACAGAGTTGTTATATGTTTAAAATAATTGGTTATAAAAGGTTTTTGCAAGCCTCATTGAAACTTCAAATAAAAAAAATACAACAGATACAAAAAGAAAAAAGAAAAAGAAAGAAATTAAAAAAAAAACATTACCAGAGAAAATCACTTTTAAAAAAAGAAGACAGGAAGGAAGGAAGGAAGAAATAGAAGACAACAAAACAACCAGAAATGAAATAATAACATGGCAGTAGTAGGTCCTTACCTATCAATAATATCATTGAATGTAAATGGACTAAACCCTACAATCAAAAGACATAGAATGGCTGAATGGATAACAAAAACCAAGAGCCTACTATATGTTGTCTGTGAGAAAAGCACACTTCACCTATAAAGACACACAAAGAATGAAAATAAAGGGACAAAAAAAAAAGACATTCCACAAAAATGGAAACCAAAAAAGACCAGGAATAGCTACATTTCAGTCACATAAAATAGATTTCCAGACAAAAACTGTAAAAAGAGACAAAGAAGGTCATTATATAATGATAAAGGAATCAATTCAGCAAGAGGATATAACAATTCTAAATATAGATGAACCCCACACTAGAGCATCCAGATATATAAAGCAAATATTATCAGAGCCAAAGACAGCAATAGACCCCAATACAATAATGGTTGGAGACCTCAACTCTCCACTTTCAGCACTGGACAGATCATTCACACAGAAAATCAACAAAGAAACATTGGACTTAATCTGCACTGTGAACTTAACAGACCTAATAGATATCTACAGAATGTTTTACCCAGCAGCTGCAGAATACATATTTATCTCCTCAGCTCATTGATCACTCTCAAGGATAGACCATATCTTAGGCCACAAAACAAGTCTTTAAAAATTCAAAAAAATTGAAATCACACCAAGTATTTCTCTGAACACAATGGAATGAAACTAGAAATCATTATCAAGAGGAACATTGGAAACTAAACAAACACATGGAAATTAAACAATATGCTCCTGAATTATCAGTGGGTCAATGAAGAGATTCAGAAGGAAATGAAAAAGATTCTCAAAGAACAAATGGAAATAAGAACATGACACATCAACATCTATGGGACACAGAAAAAGCAATAATAAGAGGGGAGTGTGTAACAATAAGTGCATACATCAAAAAAGTAGAAAATATCAAATCAACAACTAAATATTTCATCTCACAGAACTAGAAAAACAAGAGCAAACAAAACCCCAAATTAATAGATGAAAAGAAATAGTAAAGATCAGAGCAAAAATAAATGAAAACCAAAAATAATACAAAAGATCAATAAAACAAAAAGTTGTTTCTTAAAAAGATAAACACAAATGTCCATACTACCTAAAGTGATCTACACAATTAATGCAATCCCTATCAAAATCCCATTATCATTCTTTACAGATCTGGAAAAAGTAATTCTACGCTTTGCATGGAACCAGAAAAGACCTCGTATAGCCAAAATAATCTTAAGTAAAAGGAATAAACTGGGAGGTATCAGTCTACCAGACTTCAAGCAGTACTACCAGGCTATAGTAACTAAAACAGCATAGTATGGACACAAGAACAGAGACATTGACCTCTGGAACAGGACTGAGAATCCAGAGATGAAACCATCCACATATGGTAATCTAATCTTTGACAAAGCCAACAAAAATATACACTGTGGAAAAGAATCTCTTTTCAATAAATGGTGCTGGGAAAACTGGATAGCTACATGCGGAAGAATAAAATCGGATCCCTACCTCACACCTGTCACAAAAATTAATTCAAGATGGATAACAGACTTAAACCTAAGGCATGAAACCTTAAGAATTCTAAAAGAAGATGTTGGGAAGACCTTTTCAGACATCAGCTTAGGCAAGGAATTCTTGAAGAAGGCCCCCCAAAGCAATCACTGCAGCAATAAAAATAAATAAATGGGATCTAATCAAATTAAAAAGCTTCTGTACCGCCAAGGAAACTATCATTAGAGTGAATAGACAGCCTACAGAATGGGAGAAAATATTTGCTCTCTACACATCTGATAAAGGGCTGAAACAAGAATTTATCTAGAACTCAAAAAAATCAACAAGAAAAAATCAAACAAGCCGATCAACAAATGGACAAAGGAAACGAACAGAAACTTTTCAAAAGAAGACAGAATAATGGCCAGCAAACATTAAAAATGCTCAACATCTCTAATCATTAGAGAAATGCAAATCAAAACCGCAATGAGATACCACCTAACCCCAGTGAGATTGGCCTCTATCAAAAAATCCCAAAACAGCAAATGCTGGCGAGGGTGTGGAGAGACAGGAACACTCTCACACTGGTGGGACTGCAAATTCGTGCAACCTCTGTGGAAAAAAATTTGGAGATATCTCAAAGAGCTAAAAATAGAAATACCATTTGATCCAGCAATAGCACTATTAGGCATCTACCCAAAAGAGCAAAAAACATTCTATGATAAAGACGTCTGCACCCGAATGTTTATGGCAGCACAATTCACTATTGCAAGGATGTGGAAACAACCCAAGTGCTTGTCAATCCATGAGTGGATTATTAAAATTGGGTATATGTTTACAATGGAATATTACTCAATCATAAGAAATAACAGTGATCTAGAACCTCTTACACTTTCCTGGATTAAACTTAATCCCATTATCCACAGTGAGGCACCAGAAGATCGAAAGAATGGGCTCCACTTGTACTCGCCATCAAATTGGTACTAACTGATCAACACAAGGGTGATCACATGGCAGTAATACTCTCCAGGGATTAAGGGTATGGGGGGGGTAAACCCACAACTAAAGGACACGGGGTGCATTGTAGGGGGAGGATGGCATGCCTTTAACCCTTGCTTGGGTGAGGCAAAGACATAAAGTGTAACCATAATGTTTGTACCCTCATAATACCCTGAAATAAAAAAAGAAGAAGATAAACACAATTGAAACACCTTTAGCCAGTCTAAGAAAAAAAGAGAGAAGACTCAAATAAATAAAATGAGAGATGAAAAAAGAGATATTACAACTGATACTGCAGAAATCCAAAGTCTTATTAGAGACTACTATGAGCAAATAGACACCAATAAATTGGAAAACCTAGAATAAATGGATAAATTCCTCGATTCAGCCTACCAAAATTGAACCAGGAAGAAATCAAAACCTGAATAAACCAAAAAAAAAGTAACAAGATAGAAACACTAACAAAAAGTCTCCCATCAAAGAAAAGCCGAGGACCTGATGGCATCAATGTATTCTAGCAAACATTCAAAGAAGAACTAATATCAATCCTACTTAAACTGTCACAAAAAAATAGAAGAGGAGAGAATACTCTCAAACTCTGCAAGGCTTATATCACCCTAATACCAAAACCAGACAAAGACACACACACACACACACACACACACACACAATATATAGGCAGATATCTCTGAAGAACATAGATGCCAAAATTCTCAACAAAATATTAGCAAATAGAATTAAACAACATATTTAAAAGATTATTCATCATCATCAATATGGAATTCATCCCAGGGATGCAAATATGGTTCAACATAATCAAATCAATCAATGTGATACATCATATCAACAGAACAAAGGACAAAAAGCATATCATCATTTTAATTGATGCTGAAAAAGCATTCAATAAAATTCACCATTCTTTCATGATAAAAAAAAAAGTCTCCAAAAACTGTGTATAGGTGGAACTTACCTCAACAAAAAAAGCCCTACATGACAGATCCACAGCTAGTATCACACTGAATGGGGAAAAATTGAAAGCCTTTCCTCTGAGATCTGGAACAAGACAAGAATGCCCACTTTCTCCACAATTATGTAACATAGTTCTGGAAGTTCTAGCTCAAGCAATCAGACAAGAGAAAGAAACAAAGGACATCCAAATTGGAAAAGAAGAAGTCAAATTATCATTGTTTGCAGATGATATAACTTTATATCTAGGAAACCTAAAGATTCCACAAAAAAACTATTAAAACTGATAAATTCAATAATGTTGCAGGATGCAAAACCAACATATAAATCAGGAGCATTTCTGTATGCCAATAGTAAACAATCTGAAAAGGAAAGTAAGAAAGTAATCCCATTTACAGTAGTTGCAAATAAAATGAAATACCTAGAATAAACTTAACCAAAGAAGTGAAAGATCTCTATAATGAAAACTAAACTATTGATGAAAGAAATTGTAAGGGGCACAACAAAAAAGGAAAGATATTCCATGCTCATAGATCAGAAGGATAAATGTTGTTAAAATGTCCATACTACCCAAAGCAATCTACAGATTCAATGCAATCCCCATCCAAATACCAACGATGTTTTTCACAGAAATGGAAAAAAAAATCCTAAAATCTATATGGAACCACAAACGACCCAGAATAAACAAATTCATCCTGAGCATAAGGAACAAAACTGGAGGAATCACATTACCTGACTTCAAATTATACTACAGATCTGTGGTAACCAAAACGCCATGGTGTTAGCATAAAAATAGACACATAGACTGATAGAATAGACTAGAAACCCCGGAAATAAATCCACCTGTCTGCAGTGAACTTATGTTTGACAAAGGTGCCAAGAACATACAGTTTAGAAAGGACAATCACTTCAATAAATGGTGCTGGAAAAACTGGATATCCATATGCAGGAGAATGAAACTAAACCCTTATCTCTTGTTATATACAAAAATCAAATTAGAATGGATTACAGACTTAAATCCAAGACCTGAACTGTGAAACTACTAAAAAAAATAATTGGGGAAACACTTCAGGACATTAGTCTGTTCAATGGCTTCTTGACTAATACCCCCAAAGCACAGGCAACAAAAGTAAAAATGGACAAATGGGATCACATCAAGCTAAAAAGCTTCTGCACAGCAAAGGGAACAATCAACAAAGTGAAGAGACAACCAGCAGAATGGGAGAAAGTATACCCATCTGACAAGGGATTAATAACTAGAATATATAAGGAGCTCCAACAACTCGATAAGAAAAAAATCAAATAATCCAATTAAAATGGGCAAGGGATTTGAGTAGATATTTCTCAAAAGAAGACATAAAAATGGCCAACAGGTGTATGAAAAAATGCTCAACATCATTAGTGATCAGGGAAATGCAAATCAAAGCTATAATGAGATAACATCTCACCCCAGTTAAAATGGCTTTTATCAAAAACACAGGCAATAATGAATGCTGGCAAGGATGTAGACAGAGTGAAATCCTCATATACTGTTGGTGGGAATATAAATTAGTGCAATCACTATGGATAACATTATGAAGGTTCCTCAAAAAAATTAAAAGTAGAACTACCATATGACCCAGGAATCCCACTGCTGGGCATATATCCAAAGGAAGAAAATTCTGTATATTGAAGATATCTGTGCTCCCGTATTTATTGCAGCACTGTTCACAACAGCCAATATTTGGAATCAACCTAAGTGTCCATCAGCAGATGAACTGATATATAAATTATGGTAAATATATACAATGGAATATTATATAACCATAAAAAGAATGAAATCCTGCCATTTGCAACAACATGGATGGAAATGGAGAACATTATGTTAAGTGAAATAAGCCAAGCACAACAACACAAATCTCACATGTTCTCACTCATATGTGCAGGCTAAATATTAAAAACGATTGATCTCATGGAGACAGAGAGTAGAATGTTGCTTACCAGACACTGGGAAGGTAGTGGGGTGGAGCGGAATAAAATAGAGGTAGTTAATGGGTGCAAAAATATAGTTAGATAGAATGAACAATATTTGATAGCACCACAAAGTGTCTATAATCAACAGTAAGTTGAGGTATAATTTAAAGGAACTAAAAGAGTAGTATTAGAATGTTCCTAACACAAAGAAATGATAAATCTGAGGTGATGGATACCCCAATTACCCTGATTTGATTTATTCACATTGTATGCCTGTATGTTTAACTCATTATACACTATGCCCCTTCTGTCACATCTGAATGCACCATTCTTTGCCTTTCTCTTTGCATCTGCCAATATGAAAGTGCCAAGTGTGAAAGCTCGTGTGACCTCTCCATTTGAGGAAATTAAAACACAGAGAGAAATGACAATTAGGCCACACATTTAATGTAAAACAGAAGTCAGATTCGAAAGGCCTTATCTATTGAACAGCAGCAGTTTAAATGACTGAAAGTCTCTTCTCACACAAAATAATCTTTGCAAATTCAATTGAGTTACATCAATGTGATTATGAACTATGTAATGACTTATGGAAATTTAAAGTTAGGAGCATACAGGTTGATTTGTGCTCTGCTGACCAAAGCCTATTCTGTAGGGATGGGCACAAATTTTATTTTTATGTAAATCACCTAAAATGCAGTTGTTTCTCCTAAATTATGTAAAACTGGCATTTGCCCATGTGCATCATTTCCTGGGCAGTGAGAACCTTGGCTGGCACCTGAAAGCCCAATACAAATCCAAATGTTGATGTGAGGGAAGTGAGAGTGAAAAGTGTTAGGGACGGAAACAGTTTCCATTTTCAATATCAGAAATTGACAAAGACATTGAGATTTGATGTCCATTTAGTGTGATTTAATAGAAAAATCTGGAATTAGAACCTGAAAGGACTGGGTTCAAATTTCATGTGGCTGATTTTTGCCCTTGGGGAAGTTGGCTTCTCTTACCTCCAGTGTCCATCTTTTTCATTTTTTCAAGAATTATTTATTGAGAATCTCCCATATGTCATTCACTTGGCTAAGCCCCTGGGAGATGAGAAATATAGGGTCTCTCATTAAAGCGGTTTACAGTACACAGACAGCATATACAGAAAGTCAAATAAAGATCCTACTCTCTGTAATACTGGGATAAGATAATGGGGAGGTGAAGGAAGATGGAACATTAAAGACAGTTACCTATTTCACTTCAGTAGTGTAGACTTCTGAGGAAAGATAATGCTTAAGAAATACACCTTTATGGATAGTAAGTCAAGATAATTATATACACTTAGCAGGGACAGTATTGGAAATAAATGCAAGAACACATGTAAAGACTGATCCTGATGATCTACATCAAAGTGATAGTTTTTTTATTAATGTTAGTATTATATATATATAAAACCCAGAACTAGCACTTGCCTTTCAAAATCTATTCTGTTGCTATCTTTAAACAAATATTTCACCGTTACCAGTCAGTCTCATTTTGTGCCCATAATTGATGTTCACCAGACTGTGAGGATCAAAATCTGGAACTCCCATAAATGGCAGAGGAACATTAGGGACACTACATCCCAAATAAAAAACATGTTTTTCATTCCTGGCGATATATATGCAGTTAAGCTACTCATATGCTAACTATTTCGCGCACACACACACACACACACACACACACACACACACACACACACACGAAAAAGAAAAAAGAAAGCGCCTAAGTTAGATAAGGGCACAAGAACCTGCCCGTATACTCTTGGCTCAATTAAAATCACCCTCATTTCTCCACCCCAAACCAATCTATAAGCTCTTGCCTCTGTACTGGGTTTTTTGGAGTTGATTTTGGTACTTTTTTTTTGGGGGGGGGGTTATCTTTGTTTTGCAAAATGTCTGAATTGTTTCATTTAAAGCTATTTTTGCTGAACTCCACAGAACATGAGGGTTAACAAGTATTTGCATTTTAAAAGAAATCTGAATGTTACTGAAGTTTAGAGAAATAGTTCCAGACTGTGCTTCTGACTTTGAATGTTGTCTTCCTATCTGTTTCCCAGGAATGAGATCCCTTCTAATTAAAAAAAAAAAGTACACAGTTTAATACAATAAGAGCCAAAATAATTCTAAATGTTGAGTGTGGTGAATTTTCAGAAAGTAAACAAAGCCCAGTAAACTTTATACAATTCAAAAATAGAATATCTATGGCATCTGAGAAGTACCGTATTTTTCCAGAAATAATCAGTATCAGGATATCTAACACCATTGATAAACTGTGCCTGTTTTTAAATATATAGAAATGAGATTATACAGTATACTGCTTCTGGTATCTTTTATTCAATATTATGTTTATGAGATTCACCCATTTTTTTTAAATGAGGTAATCATTTATTCACTCAAATTATTGCATATTATTACATTATAGAATGTACCAATAATTAAGTAGCTGTACTGTGTTATTTCAGATTTTGTCTGTTACAAATAGCACCATCATAAATATTTTATATATATATTTTGGTGCACATATATGTACTATTGGGAATGTATTTAGAATGTGAATAGGGCTTTTGGATATACAGATGCTTCTCAATTTACAATGGTGTTAAGTTCTGATAAATGCATTGTAAGTCAAAACATCCTAAGTCAAAAATGTATTTTATACCTTTATAAACCCAGGATAACGTGAAAAAATTATAAGTCCAACCATCATAAGTGTGGTAACATCTGTACATATATATCTAACCTTAGTAGATACCACCAGATAGTGTTCCAAAAGAGTTCTACAGGTTTGCATCCCACCAAGAATGAGTGTTTTAGTGTTTCCTTATTTTTATTAACACTTGATATTTTCAGTCTTTTTAATATTGACCATTCTAGTGAGTATAGATTAACACTGACTTATAGGTTTAATATGCGTTTCTCTGGTAACTAATGAGAATTATTCCTTTTTGACATTAACTGGCACTGGGGTATCCTTATTTGTGATGTTCCTGCTCATGTCACTTGCTCATTTTTATAAGTAGATTGAATGTTGTAAGAACCTTGAGATGGGGAAATTGTCCTGGGTTATTTAGGTGGGTTCAGTCTAATCACATGAGATCTTAAAGGAGGAATTTAAAGGCAGATAAGTTGGTCAAAGAGGTGGCAATGTGAAAGGTATTTGAATCCCTATAGTTGATTCTGAGATGTACTCCTAAAAGAACTGGAGAGATGCCTCTAGCGGCTAAGGGCAGCCCCCAGCTGATATCCACCAATGGAATGGAGACCTCAGCCCTATAAGTGCATAGAACTGAATTTTACCAATACCTGAATGAGCAAGGAAATGGATTTACTTTTGGCACCTGCAGAAAGGAATGTAGCCATGCTCACACTTTAATTTGAGCACAGTCAGATCTGTAATAGACTTCTGACCTACAGGACTGCAGGATAATAAATTTATATTGTTTTAAGCCTTTAAGATTTTAAGTTGTTATGGTCACGAAAGACCATAAAACTATTTTTTTCTTATAGATTTGCACAAGTTCTTTATATATTCTGAATATGAATTAAACATTGCAATGACCACGACTCATTCCTTTTCTTCTCTTAATGGAGTCTTTTGAGAAAAGCAGTGCTTAATTTTAATGTATTCCCATTTATTAATCTTTCCTGTATAGTTACTTAATTGTGTGTCTTGTTAAAGATATATCTGGCTACCCTAAGCTCATTAAGATGTTCTCTTAATTATCTTTCACACTTAAGTTTATAATCTCCTTGGACATATTTTTGTATATGGCATGACAAGGGTCCAGTTTCATTTCTTTACATATGGATATTCAGTAGACACTTCACTATTAAAAGACTACTTTTCCCCCATTATGTTCCAGTTTCAATATCAAATTTTCATTATGTATATCTCCTTTTGCTCTCTTTTCTTTTTCATTTTTTTTCTTTTATATATTTACTTATTTATTTTAGGATATTACAGGGGTACAAACACTTTGGTTACATAAATTGCCTTTGCACCACCAGAGGCAGAGCTATAAGTGTGCTCTCTTCCCCTAGACAGCATGCACCACACCCATTAAGTGTGAGTTTACCCATCCCCTTCTCCCCCCTCCCACCTGCCTGATCCCAAGTGAATGTTACTTCCATATGTGTGCATAAGTTTTGATCAATTAGTGCCTATCCTGCAGAAATTATTCCACAACAGCGAGAAGGAATGAATCCTCCCCAACACGTTTTATGAAGCCAACATCACTTTGATACCAAAGCCAGGAAAGGACTCGACAACAACAACAAAAACTACAGACCAACATCCCTTATGAATGTAAATGCAAAAATTCTCAATAAAATCCTCCCAAACCGAATTCATCTGTTCATCAAAAAAATAAATAAATAAATAATCCATCATGACCAAGTGGTCTCCATCCCAGAGATGCAGGGATGATTCAACATATGAAAATCTATAAATGTAATTCACTCGTAAATAGAAGTAAAAACAAAGACCATATGATCCACTCAACAGACGCAGAAAACTCATTTGACAAAATTCAGCACCCTTTTATAAGAACGTTTAAAAAAATAGGCATAGATGGAACTTACCTCAAAATGATAAAGGCCATGTACAGCAAACCCACAGCCAACATCATACCAAACAGGAAAAATTGAAAGCATTCCCGCTTAGAACTGGAACCAGAAAAGGTTGCCCTCTGTCACCACTTCTATTTAACATAGTGCTGGAAGCACTAGCCAGAGCAATCAGACAAGAGAAGGAAATCAAGGGCATCCAAATGGGGGCAGAAGAGATCAAACTATCACTCTTTGCTGACGATATGATCTTATACATAGAAAACACCAAAGATTCTGCCAAGAGACTATTGGAATTGATAAATAAATTCAGCAAAGTCTTAGGTTACAAAATCAATGTATACAACTCTGTAGCATTCATATATGCCAACAACAATCAAGCTGGAAAACCAAATCAAAGACTCAATACCTTTTACAATAGCAACAAAAAAATGAAATACCTGAGAATATATTTAACCAAGGAGGTGAAGGACCTCTAATAGGGAGAACTACGAAACGCTGAGCAAGGAAATAGCAGAGGACATAAGCACATGGAAAACCATACCATGCTCATGAATCAGCAGAATGAACATTGTTGAAATGTCTATACTACCCAAAGTGATCTACAAATTCAATGAAATCCCTATTAAAATACCAACATGAGTTTTTGCATATCTAGATAAAGTATTTCTATGCTTCATATGGAGCCAGAGAAGACTGTGTGTAGCCAACGCAACCTTAAGCTAAAAGAACAAATTGGGAGGTGTCAATTTACCAGAATTCTTTTTCATTATTTTCATTTCTTGTGCCAATAGTATATAGTTTTAATGAACTGTACCTTTTTTTTTTAGAATATTATGGGGTACAAACACTTTGGTTACATAAGTTGCCTTTGTACCACCTCAGTAAAAACTACAAGAGTGCACCACACCTATTAGGTATGAATTTACCCATCCCTTCTTCCCTCCTCTCACCTGCCCAATCCCCAGTGAGTGTTACTTCCATATGTGCACGTAAGCGTTGATCAACTAGTACCAATTTAATGAGGAGCACATGTGGTGCTGGTTTTTCCATTCTTGTGATACTTCACTTCAAAGAGTTGGCTCTATCTCCATCCAGGATAATATAAGAGGTATTAGTTCCTTGTTTTTATGGCTGAGTAGTACTCCATGGTATACATATACCACATTTTATTAATCCACTCATGTATCGATGGGCACTTCGGTTGCTTCCACATCTTAGCAATTGTGAATTGTGCTGCCATAAGCATCCTAGTGAAGATGTCTTTTTTGCAGAATGTCTTTTTTTCTTTTGGGTAAATACCCAGGAGTGGGATGCTGGATCAAATGGTGGCTTTTTAAGTATTGATAATTGATAGCATAAGTTCCATCAATTAGTTCTTCTTCAAAATTGTATAAGTTTTTTTTTTTTTGTCTTTTGCATTTCTATATACATTTTAGAGTTAACTTTTATGCCGCCCCATACACACATATTCCTGTTGTGATTTAGGAGTTCATCAAATATGTAAGTCAATTTGGGAAAGATTGGCTTGTTTACAGTATTGTATCTGTCAATTCATGACCACAGAATACTCTTCCCTTTATTTAGGTCTTCCTATTTTCTCTCAATAATATGTTGTAATTCTCTTTGTAAATATCTTACATATCATTCATTAGGTTCATTACTACACATTTGATGTTTCCTCTTATAAAAATTGTATATTTTATATTTTATTTTCTAATTGTTGATTGCTTATAGAAATTGAGTGATATTTTATATAAACCTTCCAAAGATTTTTCTAAATCTCTTAATTCTAATAGTCTTTCTACAAATTATGTTGCATTTTCTATACATATATAATAATAACATTTTTGAATATTAAAGGTTTTATTTCTTATTTCTTACTTTACAATTATTTTGCCTTTTGGTTGTTTTTTTATTTTTTTATTTTTTTAGGATACGCTGTAAACTTCCATGTCTTGTTGCTGACCCAAGGGGGAGAACATTTAATTTTTATCAGGTATGACATTTACTGTTAGGATTTTTCAATAGACACCTGTTTTAAAAATAAAAATGTTTCTGTTTATTGATGGTTTGCCAATAGTTTCTATTGTAATGGGAATTAAATTTTAGAAGCCTCTTTTCCTATGTCTCTTGAGGTAATCATAACCTTTTTCTCCTTTATTCTGGTAATAAGATGAATTACATTAATTGAGTTTTAGCTCTTAAACAAATATTGAATTTCTAGAAAAAGAATACATTTCATCATCATTCTTGGAAATTATCCTTTTACTTATAGGTGGATTTGGTTATTACTAATTTATTTAGACCTTTTGCATGTACATTAATGGGATAGATTATGTACCTGATAACACAGCTTTGTAATACATAAGTCAAAAACTGATAGAACTGCAAGAAGAAACAATATGATAATCTCTCAATAGATACAGAAAAAGTAATCTCAAAATACATAATCTATTCCTGATAAACCTCAACTAACAAAAATAGAGTAGAACTTCCTCACCCTCATAAAGGGAATTTATAAAAATTTATAGCTAACATACTTAATGGTGAAAGGCTGAATTACTTGCCCTCCCCCACGAAGGCCAATGATGTCTGCCCTCACCACTTTTATTTAACTTTTTACTGAAGGTTAGCCAGTGCTAAAATTCAAGAAAATAAAAATGAGTATCCAGAATATAAAGAAAGATAAAAACTAATTTCATTCCCAGATGACATAATCATCTATGTAGATAATCATATGACATTTATAGAAAAAGAAAGCTTCTAAAGCATTTACGAAGTCATGGGACACAAGAACAATATATAGGGATTATATTTCTACATACCAACGCTGAAAAATCTGAAATTAGTTTAAAAACAATACTATTTATATCATAAATAATGAAGTACTTAGGGATAATTCTATCAAAGAATATGCAAAATATATAAAGGTTTGTGTGCTAAATGGGATGCATCTTACCCACTTCCCATTTGTTAGACATTGGATAAGTTCTGCATGAGCTTATGTTTTTACATCAGTAAACATGGTGTGAATTTTTCTCACTTTCAATAATAACATGAGGATTGAGATATTGCATATGACAGTTACCAATATACCACATAGTAGGAAGTCAATAAATGAAAATTGCTTTTTCAGATTTAGTCCCAAAAGGAAACAAAATATCACTCAAAACTATTTGGGGGGGGGGTTGGAATTTAATGAAGAAATAATTTACAGAGCGTGTGCAGGGTTTAGAGAGGTCAGTCTGGTGGGGAAAAGGTGTATGTCTTTGAATGAGTACGGGAAAGAAACTCTGGAGCTCTGTGATTTCCATTTCCATACAGAAGGAGATGGCCAACAAGAGCAGAAGTCATGGAGTGATTTAGCCACTGCTGGAACTGTGGTGCTGATTCAGGCAAAGCATAGGGAAAGAAATGCTCTGGTCTCCATTTCCTCTTATCTTCTGACAGCCTGCTGAAGAGTTCCATTGTGTGAATCTAATCAGAAGCCAGAAGACAGGGAGATATAGGTGATGGAGTTCTAGAGGTCAACCCTTCAACACAGGGCAGGGAAGAAAGGGACAGAAGGGACACGGGATGAATCTAGGGGTATCAAATGGAGGACAACCATGTAATCCCTTTCTTTTCTTTCTAGAAAAAGAGATACTATAGGTGCCAAATTTCTCAGCTTCATTTGTCTTTAAGCCACCTGGCTCTGTGGAAGTTCAGTACCCTTCAATAATTTGGCCATGTCTATTAGATAAATGAGGCTACAAGCTGACTTAATGATACCAGTGGTATATTACCACCTATAATGCATGCTAATTTTTCAACATTTGACATGAAGTAATTAAAATACTATGGAGTAACAGGACCTGTCCTAGTTTTCTCATTTATTATGAAATATTGTTGGACAAAAGCAAGTAGATCATACTTACTCAGCAATATAGGCAAGTGGCTTAATAGAAAATTTGAGATGAATGAAACAACCCATTTTGCATGATGGAACCTGATTGGTACATTTGGCTGGGCTTCCCAAACAGTGATCCAAATTACTCCTTCCTACACGTGCGTTGTCAGATTGGTGCCTTTGCACATTGAGGATCCCTCTATTTAAAGTATTATGTGCCAGCTAGACTCAGTGACTTGCATTTGTAATCCTAGGTACTCAGGAGGCGAGGTGGGAGGATCACTCAAGCCCATGAGTTTGAGACCAGCCTTACACCATAGAGGAACCCCATTTCAAAAAAAAAAGTTTTGAAACTTCTTTTTTAAGTACAATGTGCCACCATTACTATTAATACTTATTTTGAAACCTTATCCATCCTTAGCAGGCTGGCTTGAATGAGACCTCGGTGTTGACTTTTCTGAATTCCCACCTAGAATGAATAGTTGTCCTTTAGAGTTTCCCTTAAAAAGAGGGACTTTCTCTCTCTTTTTACATCGTTTTTCATCCTATCAGTAACCAAGTCCTGCTAATCATACTCCTTCATTTTATGAATCCTTTCATATTTCTTTCCTGTGCTTTTGCCTTAGTTTCTGCTAACACAATGTCTTCCCTGGATTACACAATATATTCCTAACTCACCTAGATCTTCTCATTCATAGCCATTATCACCAGCAGTGACTTTTCTAAAAGCAACAATAATAACAACAAAACAAAGTCCAATCATAAAAATTCTCTACTCCAAATTCTTTAATTACTTCTTCTTGTCATAAAAACCTGTCTCATTAAAATGAGATCCAGAGGCTTTCAGGAGTTATCTCCTAACTTCCCAGCCCCATCCACTTCCCAGAAGCTCTTGAGCTCCATTAAGCTACAGCATTTAAATTACTCAATGGCCAAGTTTTTTGATATCCCTATGACTTTGCATACGATGTTAACTTTACCTGGAAATCTTAGCCCACGACCACCCCAACACCAGTTGTTATCTTCACCAATGCCTTTGCATCCTTCTAGCTTAATTCAGGCATTATCCACTTCATGAGTCTTCCTGAATGCTCCTTCCATACCCCACATTTTCCCAATCTGTGCATATTTTAGCATATTCACCCATCCTGGATTATAGAAAGCTGCTAGATATTGAGTTCTTTGAAGGTCAAAACTGCATCCTATTCTCCTTTGTATCTCTCCAGCACTCATCACATTGCCTGGTATATATGCCTGCTCAATAAATGCTTAGTGGAAAAAAATGAAATTGAATCCATGGACTTAGTTTATCGTCTGATTGAATTTATTTTGTCTGCCAACTGTGACTTAATACCAAAGATTCTCCTTGACCAAACTTTCACTATGCCCCTGTAAGCCCTTTTTTTCAACTAGTTCATCCCTGGGCTTTGTGCCTGGGATTTCATAGCCCAAATCTAGTAAGAAGCCTGTGAAGTCAGTTTCTGGAGAATCCTTCATCCTTGATATTGGATCACCCAAGCCTGCCTTCAGTAAGAAACCCAGTTAGGTCAGTTTACCAAGATTTTCCCCTACCCTTGATGTCTCTTCTTACTAATTTTCCATCCACAATCTCCCATCCCTCAAACCTGCTCCTTGGCAGTATGTTCCTGCTGCATTCAAAATTGAGTCCAGTTCTACATAGGGAGGTCTCTTTTCCCCTATTGCAATAGTTTCTGAATAAAATTTGTTGTATTTATTATTGTCCAGTTCCAGATTTCTTCAACACTTACAATTTTAATTCTCTAGAATGATGATAAAATGCAATATTAACTAACCAAAAAAAATTTAATTGCTGAACTCATAATTCTCTGTATAATGTACTAAAATGGTTGAATTACTTTTAAGATAAGAATCAAAATGGAATTCTTTGATTCGTTCATAAGTTTTTGGATATTTACTACATAATAAGGGCATGGCTCTCCCATTATGGAACTTAAAATCTGCTAGAAGAGATATGATAAAAATAATTGCACAAATAATCATTTATTTGCAAATGAAATTTTAAAAGCTTTATCCTGTCCCAGTGTTTAAAATTAATGAGGTCTATATTGCTGTCCCAATTTGAAAATTATAAATCACAGCTGTACTGAAACAAAGAAAAAGAAAACCCAGTAAATAAAATGGTATATATCTGATACTATGTGTAGGTGCTTTAACACATACTGTTTCTTTTGTTTTCACAATATGTGTCTGGTGGTATTATCCAAACAACTTTTCTTTAAAGCCACCATTGTTTAGAGGTGATAAGGAATGTCAGGATCACACAGTTGCATATCAGAGGCAGGATTTAAACTCAACTCTGTCTAATCCAAGACTCTTCTTACTTGCCTAATGTATTCTACTTTAAATAACAGAAAAAAGAAACAAGGAAAACTTTTTTAAAAGAAAACCATAATTTATTTATTTGTGTGAAAGAGTAAGACATTAGGAATTCAAAACTTTGATTTTAGTTTCAACTAGCCTCCACTGAGAGATTCAGATATATTAAAATTTACTGTTCCTTATACAACAATAACAACAAAAGTTACAACCTGAAAGTTATTTAGATGCAACCTAAATTGTTGTAGTAGCAACCAAAAAAATAGATACCATAGATAGATACCCATTTACTCAAGCCCAGGAAAGATAAAATGGCTTGTCCAGGATCATACAGCTGATATATGCTAATATCTGCATAGGCACCTAGACTCTAAAGGCATTGTTCTTTCTCCAGTATGTACTACTATAATTTTTTGTTGCATAATATCTAAATTTCTATCCTTTTCAATTCATATTTTCAGCAAAACGCATGTTTTAAAATTATGTTTTTAGTTATTAGGTATAAAATAATTTTTGTTTTTTTATTTCTACTCTAAAGCAAGAGATCTTCAAGCTCATATAACAGTTTTTAGGCTTAAAATATGCAATGACTTCCAAATTATCTTGCCAAATGGGTTCAGCGACAAACGCCCTGATGGTCATAACATTAATATAATCATAAAAGTACCATTACATTAATTAGAACTTTGCAAATGTTGTAATTAAGATATTCTGTGACAGCTGTCTTTCCTGTCCCTGAGCGTTCCCAAGAAATCTCCCAACACCACTTATTTTTGAACCATCATCTGCCTAAAGCTGGGAGAAGCCATCTGTTAGTATATTTGAAATGTTAAGTGACAAAGGGGTTTCAAACTATTATATCCCTTAGAATACTTTTTTTGGGAGAAAAAGAAGCAGCACTTGGAATCCATTTCTAAGTGATTTTTAGCTAGACCTAGCAAGGGGGGAAACTAGATTTACTTTTAATCTTGCATCAGTACCAAATGGTAGAAAAACTCTGGGATTTGGAGTCAGGTAGACCTGACTTGATTTCTAGCAGTGTGACTAAAGACAAATTACTTAACCTCTCTGAACCTCAGTTTCTTCATCTTTATGATGGGGAAACATCATTAATGAGGACAGTTATACCTATTCTTTATTACTGCTGAGAAAATGAAAGGATAAATTTCATGTGCAATGCCTTATAAAATTGCCACCAGAGGCTAATTTTACTTTAAAATAGTATCAAAATGACCCTAAAGATGATACTCTGCTTGACTTTTCCCAGCTATTTTATGCAGCTTTGGAAAATGCGTTTATGTCAGTCTTCAAAACTACTTCTCAGGGCAGACGATACTTACTTTTATTAAACCTAAGAGGTAGCAGAGAGAGTACTACTTAATCTGCAATAAAGAGGAATTCCGTTTTTATTTAATACTGTAATCCACCATTAGTTTAATTTTAAGCAAATCACTTCACTTCACTGGACTTCAGCTATAGAGTAATGAAAAAATAGGGATAATATACAGTTTTACTGTTAAGAATATAAATTAAAATAGCAATAATATTTAGCACACATTTTTAAATATATCATTTTTTCCTTTTTTATTTTCATCATTGATGTTGTTTTATTATTATTTGTTATTACGAGTTTTGATGAGTCAGCACGCCTTGTACCCGGTTAACTTCTTATAAACATTAATCACAGCATTTCTATGGAGGAGATATTATCATTAAAACCATTTTGGGAGATAAGGAGACTAAGTCTTAGATCAAGTAAACTGCTCAATATCATACAGCTCATAAGTGACAGAGTCTAGACAAAACTATAAAACTAACTCACACCAAAGTGCATACTTTTAATATCTTCTGCTAGTGCTTCACAATATGCAAAATTCTAGCTAAGTGGAAAATACTAGTTTTATAAGAGAAAGGACAAACGATCTCATTGGTACTTTTTACCTGTCCCTGGTATAGAAAGGCATTTTTTTGTAAAAGAAAATAATAAGCATTTAATAACACTATGTGCCATACATAACTCACTTAATCCTCCCAACACAATTACTTAGTGACTATTTTCATTGTTTTATAGAACAGATAGCTAAGCTTGAGAAAAGTTGAATATCTTGTCCAAGGTTGCATACCTATTAAGTGGAAAGGCAGGATTCATATTTAGATGGTCTGAAATACTACACTATGTTGTCTTAGGAATCATAGAGAAAGATGATTTTTTGTGCTGCTTTGAAAACAGCGTTAGTTGCTTTTATAAAATAAGAGCCTACCTTGTGTCAATTTCTTTAGTCATAGTATTGCTAGTGATCACTATCCTGGGAAGTGATTTATTCCTTTTTCCCTCTCTCCTCTCTTTTCTTTTTTCTCTTTCTAGTTTACTCCTCCTCCTTTTGTAAGACAGAGTAACTGAGTCTCAGATATGTTATGTAGTTTGACAAAGGCTTCAGAGCTAATGAATATCAAAAGTGTTATTTTGACTTGTTTTAACATTGATCTGATTGGTTCTAAAATCTGAAGTTTTCTCACATATCACAGTGGTTGTCATAGTTCAGAAAGTTCCTAGATGTTTAAGTAGCTAGGAAAAATAGCCATTTCTCAAGATTGAAACTGATCAAGTTCCAAATGGCAAAATGATACTTTGTGATACGGTTTAGTTATTGAGGACTGTTGAAACCTACCTTTAGGGAGATTAAAAAATCCTGTATCTGCTGCTTTTGTACAAGAGAGCATATGGGCTCGGAACTATAGGATATAAGTATAGATTTGATATCAAGGGATCCTGGCCAAGCATCTCTGTTAATGGATCTTAAGGGAATAGGTTGTATAGCTTAAGGTACACAGATTATGTGAGTTTGGGCATAATCAAGAGATATGTCTCGTCTGTGTGTATGGAACTGAGCCACAGGGACAAAGGCCATAGCCAATTAACTTGTGTATATTTCAGCTGCTACTGTCTTTGAAATATATTTATATAGTGTTATACTTGAGGGGAAACAACTTTAGATAAGCCTTGTCAACACTATTTACATTATCTTTGAAGGACAATCTACTTATTTGCAGATATCACAGAGGAAAACAATAATGATATCAAAAGCTACAAGAGTAACAAGAAAATTTTAATTTTTTACTATTTATATATTCAAAAAAGAGTTGGTATCCCAGACCTGTTTCTCAAAGAGAAACCTTTGAAATCTTTTTGGCATCTCTGCTGTCAACTTTGTATAATATATATATATCCCATATTAATAGTTAATGCTGTTAGTATTACACTAGGGCTAGTGTTAATTATTTCTTTCAACTTGTACTGTTTGACCACTTAAAGCTCTTCTATAGAGAAGGCATTAAACCTGGGCTAGATATTCCATATCATAAACTATCATTTATCTGTCTAATTGAGAATGGGATTTGATAGTACAAATGTAGGGGAATGGCAATCTACAGACAGTTCTGCCAAACCTGGTCTATACAGATATCCACTGGGGATTATGAATACTTGCTTGTTCTTGATTAATATGTAACTAATAGGGAAAAATCGGGAAATAAAGCAAAATCAAATATTATCTTACAGGTTAAGAAGAAAAGCAAGTCATTAAAAATTATTTATTATAACTAGAGAAACATGTAGAAATTCATAAATAAGAGGCTGAGGAGAAAAGTCAAAAACTTAAGATGAAAGGAAAGATGAATATGAGATGAAAAATATGAATAAAAAATTTAAAAATTCAAAATCAAATATTAAAATTTAAATTTTCTTTAAAGATAGCAAATATTAAAGGTAATTGGGTGAGAAATTGAATCAGAATGTAGAGGACAAATTTAATAAGTTTATGACTTAACTATTAAACTATAAAACTAATAAGAGAAAGAATCTAAAAATTGAAAATAAAAATTCAGTGTAAGATTTATTAATTATTCTGAACTAGAAACCAAACTAATTACAACAGAAACAATAGTTAAAAACATAATGAAATAATATTTTCCTGAGCTTAACAAAGATCCATGCACATAAAATGAAAAAGCTTCCCAAATCGCAAATAAATCTAATCGCTTTTTGTGTTAGCTGTAGACATAGCTGGCAGTTATATTGCCCAAATTCAATAGGGTGTAAATACTGCAGGACTATAGTGGAAGAATCTCCAATGTAAAATGAGTGAATGTAGGAGGAAAAAGAGAAAAATGGTATGACATAGAAAATTAGACCATTGCTTGCTTTTAACCAGAGCTGGTAATTATTTGTTTAGCTTTGAAAAATTGTATATCTTCCCTGAACCCACTCTCACAGAGATTCTGAGTTTATTGATGAGAATAGCATCCAGGCAAGTGCTCCATTGCTACAGGTAAGTTTTTTTAAAAATTGATTTTCTTATATAATTTTGTATTCAAAACTTTGCATTTTGTTTTTTAAAAGACCTTTAAACTGTATAAGCTTCAGAGCTCATGAAACTCTTGGTCTGTTCCTGCCTCTGATCTTAGGTAATTGATACATGCCCCTGGTTGGGGCTACCGATTGAGAAAATGGTGATAATAACTGTCATAATTGCAAGCCTATTATGTAGTAGGTGCTCTATGTTTATTATCATTTTTAATCTTCACAACTGCCTATTACATAGTAATTACTGTTATTTCATAGATTAAAAAGCCAAGTTTCAATAAGATTTATTTTGGATAGTATGTCCAAAGGCTTTACCTTGTGCAATGCAGTCAATATCCATTTGAAGTAGATATTTTTTCCCACCCTTGAAAAATAAGAGCTTAAGTGAAATATCCAAAATCATAAAGCCAGTAGGTTTGGGAACCAGTATACAGAGTTTTTGACAATTAATTACATCTATAGTACCAAAACCAGGATTTAAACTGAAGTCTGTTTTACTCGAAAAACTTTACCCTTTTTAACTAACTATCTGGGAATAAAAAGGATATCTCAGGAAGTTTGCCTAAGCATGGATAGCCCAAAACATGGTGGTACACTTTGCTGTATGCCAAGAATGAAGTTACAGACTAATTTTTATGAATTTCACTTATTTTTGTGTTTATAGGTATACATACCTTATTTTTGTCCCTTAGTCCTCAAAGTTGAACTTACTTTCTACCATTTTCTATTTTTATTTATCTGCTCATTGAGTACTAATCAGAAAACTAATTATGAGAAATATTATTTTAAGATTTCCCTTATAAGGTAATTACAATGAATTACTTTATTAATGTACTTCAGTGAACTAAGTGGTTCCCAATGGATAATTAAGTCTGAAAGTGATTTGAATATGCCAGGAAACTCCTTAAATATTTATAAGATAATAAAAATGGTAGATAATGGTACTGCATAGTATATTTAAAAAAAAAAAAAAAAACCTCACTGGAGTTGGTTTCAAAAGGCTCTGAGTCTTTGTCCCAAGACTAACTGGCTGCCTAAATATAGCCAAACGTCTTTGACCATTGTCTACCCCACATCTTGGCTGTCACCTAGATTAAGAGTGAGGTATGCGACCATCTAATTCTTTGTCTTTCAATTGATTGTTTGGGGAATATATAGTCTGGGCCAGAATGTGATATAATTAACTGACTTCATTCACTATTCATTTATTCAGTTCAATTTGCATTCATTATATCTCTCCTGTTATAAAGAGTATCCCCTAGTATGTACAATATGTTTGCCTAAACAATTATCTGCAAACTGTCCTAAGGTTGGTAAAAGTGGTATTTATTAAGAAGATCTACTTAACATTGAGCCAAATTCTATCCTGGACATCATAAAATGTGTATTTTCTGGAAAAATAATTGAAAGTTCCTCTCCAGCATTCCTAATAGAGCTAAAACAATTCCAGATTTTGCCACTGTAAAAGGATTTTAAAGAGGGTGCATACAATATCCTTATTTTTGAAAAAGAACAATAGTACTAAGAAAAGTGAAGTCACTTGTTCAAAGCCATGCACTTACAGGTAGATTATGAAGTTAAACTAGTATCTTGTTAGTCCAGTTTTCATTGTGTCATTGTGTTTATCCATGATGTTAGAGCTGAATTCAATCAATGAAAAATGACAAGCCATGATACACACTTGTTTGAAAGCCCTGCATTTTTTGAATTTCATTATTTATTTTATGGTTTCTGAATTACTCAAGTACAAAAATACAAACTTCTTGAATGTTCTCCAGAATGTCTCTGAGAGTTATCCAACTCACATGCTTGCAAATCTTTATAGGCTTACCCATATTCTAAATCATATCCCTTAACAATCTTGCCAGGGACTTAAGAGAATTTTATTGAATCAATACAATTGCATTTATAATTCAGATATCCTGAGTGTAAATTATATTTGCTCGTGCTGCCCCCATTAATTGCCCAATTTTTAATGACTCATTGGACACTGATTAATTTCAAGGTCATCCACCTTGAATAATAAGGCACGTACCATCAGATCTCTGAATGCTATCAACAAAAATGGCCTATATTTTAGCATGTAAAAATGTAGTTGAGAGGAAGGGCAAGTGGTTTTATGCTTCGAAACATCCAAACATGAATAATCCCAAACACACGAACTACAAATCTCAATGCCAGGTGTTTTCTGCTTTAATATTTTAGGCTTTGAGTCAATGGACTCACCAAAAGGTCAAGTATTCTTGATAAAGCCAATCTAAAACCCTATAACCTCTGAGCTCAGCACAATATTTTATAATGATACCATTCTTTATCCATGAATCAAACCAATTTATGTAAATTTAGAGAAGATTGTGGATTTTTACTAAAAAGCCATACATAGTAGCTTATGGATAATGGTAAAATCAGATAGTATCTATTTCTTGCTCAACAGCTGTAAATGTATAATAATTATAACATCGGTCATCATTTATGAAGAGTCTATAATATAGTTTACACACATGACGTGTTGATTAGAGCTATTGATTATGAAGTCACACAGCCCTAGGCTCTCAACCGGATTCTACCGTTGACTTGCTGTTTGCATCTAGGTAAGGTACGTAATCATTCTGAATCTGTATTTTTTTTCTCCTCAAAATGTGAATAACACTAATTTCACGGGGATGGCGTGAAGATTAAATTGAATGATGTATGTAAGATACTTTGCTCAGGCTTTGACAAATAAGGTCATAATACATGTTAGGTACTATTTTCCTTATTGTTATATATCTATATATGCAAACTGCCCTGAAATTATCATTATTATCCCCTCAGAGAGATTAACTTATTGCCTCCAGGTTGCACAATGAGTGAGTGGCAGAATTGGATTTGAAACAAGATGTCTCATTTTGGAAGTTAGAATCTAGATCTGCGTGCCTCTTCAGCCTATGCCCTTTCTGATATGTGATAGCATCTTCCTAATGTTGTATTAAATTGTTGTGTTGACATTGATTCTAACTTCAGCTGTATCCTTTAATTCAGAATACAGACAAATCAATAGTGTCACTGGGAGCTTACTAAGAAGTTAAAAAAAAATGTGTCTTTTTCTCTGTTGATATCTTATTGACAAAAAAAGCAATATGCTACAGAATGTAAATATCTTCTGCAAAGTATTAACATCAATTTAAAAAGATAATTAACTCTGAACTGAGTCAATTTATATAATATATGCATCACTTAGCTATCAAATAATGTTGACATGAAGTAGAAAATCTGTTGTATTTTGTTTCAATTGTTGTAGGGCCCCTTTAATGATAATTGGTTCTTATCTTTAAAGGATGGGTTGCCCCACCTTCATACCTAAAAATGACCTTACCTTTCATTAGTTTGGTTGCTTTTTAAAAGAATTTCCATAGATTTAGGGGATACAAGTGTTTTGGGGGGTTTTTGTTGTTGTTGTTACACAGATTAATTGTATAGTGATGAGGGAAGGTTTTTAGAGTACCTGTCGCCAAAATAGTGTACATTGTACCTAATAGGTAATTTCTGATCCTTCACTCTCTCCCATCCTCCCCTCTTCTGAGTCTCCAGTGTCCATCATACCACTCCGTATGGCTATGTATACCCATTACTTAGCTTCCACTTATGAGTATGAACACGCAGTATTTCTTTTTCCATTCCTAATACTTCACTTAGGAGAATGGCTTCCAGTTCCATCCAAGTTGCTGCAAAAACATTATTTATCTCTTTTTTATGGCTGAGTAGTAGTATCCCATGGTATATGTATATGTATACGAATTTAATATATGTATATATTTAATATATATACTGCATTTTCTTTATCATCAGTTGATGAGTACTTACATTGATTCCATATCTTTGCAACTGTGAATTGTGCTGCAATAAATAGTGTTTCTTTGTTGATTTTCTGCCTTGATGACCTGGCTAGTTCTGTCAGTGGAATGTTGAAGTCCTCTAATATTATTATGTTGTTGTTTATTTCTTTTCTTATGTCTAGTAGTATTTGTTTTATGAATGTGGGAATGCTCGTGTTAGCTGCATATATATTTAGGATTGTTATGTCTTTCTGATGAGTTGATCCCTTTATCATTATATAATGAGCATCTTTGTCATTTTTTACTGTTGTTGATTTAAAAGTCTGTTTTATCTGATATAAGAATAGTTACTCCTGCTTGCTTTTGATTTCAGTTTGCATGGAATATTTTTCCTCCCTTTGCTTTGAGTCTGTGAGAATCTTTATGAGTTAAATGGGCTTCTTAGAGACAACAGATATTTTGGTTGTGTTTTTTTTTATCTATATCTTATAAGTGGAGCATTTAGATGATTGCATTCAGTGTTGATATTGATATGTGAGATACTGTTCTAGTCATCATGTTGATTGTTACCTAGTTACTTTGTATTCTCCCTTTTGTTACCATTTTATAGGAGCTGTGACTTTTTTTAATTTATTAAGAAAAAAATTTGTCTCATAATTGTTTTTTTTAATTCCAGAATATTATGGGGGTATAAATGTTTTATTTACATGAATCGCTTTTGTACTGCTTGGTAATAAGTTGTAAGTGTTCCCATCACCAAGATAGTGTACATTGTACCCATTAGGTTTGATTTCACCCATCCTCTCCACCCTCATTCCACCTGCTTGATTTCTGTTAAGTTTTTTTTTTTTCTTTTTTTTTTTTTTGAGACAAAGTCTCACTCTCTTGCTTGGGGCGAGTGCCGTGGCGTCAGCCTAGCTCACAGCAACCTCAAACTCCTGGGCTCGAGCAATCCCACTGTCTCAGCCTCCCGGGTAGCTGGGACTACAAGCATGTGCCACCATGCCCGGCTAATTTTTTCTATATATATTTTTTAGCTGTCCAGTTAATTTTGTTTCTATTTTTTTGGTAGAGACGGGGTCTCACTCTTGCTCAGGCTGGTCTCGAACTCCTGAGCTCAGAACGATCCGCCTGCCTCGGCCTCCCAGAGTGCTAGGATTACAGGCGTGAGCCACCACGCCCGGCCTCTGTTAAGTTTTAATTCCATCTGTGCACATGAGTGGTGTTTGGTTAGTTCAAATTTAACAGTGAGTACATGTGATATTTGTTTTTCCATTTTTGTCATACTTCACTTAGAATGGTCTCCAATTCTATCCAGATTGTTACCAAAGGTATTAATTCATGTTTTTTTATGGCCGAATAGAATGCCATGGGGTGTGTGTGTGTGTGTGTGTGTGTGTGTGTGTGCCACATTTTAGTAATCCACTCATGAATTGATAAGCACATAGGTTGATTCCACCTCTTTGCAATTGTGAATTGTGCTGCAATAAACATTTTAGTGCAGGTGTCTTTTTTATAAAATGACTTTTTTCCTTTGGGTACCTTTGGGTACATACACTGTAGTGGGATTGCTGGATCAAATGGTAGGTCTACTTTTAGTTCTTTGAGGTGTCTTCATACTACTTTTCATAGAGGTTGTACTAGTTTGCAGTCCCACCAACAGCATATAAGTATCCCTTTCTCCCCGCATCCATGCCAGCATCTGTTGTTTTGGGACTTTTTGATAAAAGCCACTCTCACTGGGATTAGGTGATATCTCATTGTGATTTTGATTTGCTTTTCCCTGATATTAGTGATGTTGAGCATTTTTTCATACGTTGATAGGCTACTAGTCTATCTTTTTTTGAGAAGCTTATATTAATGTCTTTTGCCCATGTTTTAATGAGGCAGTTTAATTTTTTTCTTCCTGATTTGCTTGAGTTCTTTGTAGATCGCTTTATTGGATGTATAGCATGTAGATATTTTCTCCCATTCTGTAGGTTGTCTATCCACTTTATTGACTGTTTTCTTAGCTGTGCAGGAGCTTTTTAATTTAATTAAATCCCATTAATTAATTTATTTATTTTTTTGATGTGATTACCATTGGGGTCTTCTTCATAAATTCTTTGCCTAGGCCAATAGCTAAAGGAGTTTTTCCAAAATTTTCTTCTAGAATTCTTATGGTATCATGTCTTAGGTTTAAGTCAGTTATCCATCTTGAATTAATTTTCATGAGTGGTGAGAGATATGAATCCTCTCTCAATATTCTACATATGGCTATTCAATTTTTCCAGCACCACTTGTTGAAAAGGGATCTTTTTCCCCAGTGTATGTTTTTCTCTGCTTTGTCAAAGGTCATATGGCAATACATGGATGGTTTATATCTGGGTTCTCTCTTCTATTCCACTGGTCTATGTCTCTATTTTTGTGCCAGTACCATACTGTTTTGGTTAGTATAGCCTTGTAGTATAGCTTGAAGTCTGGTAAAGTGATGCCTCCAGATGTGTTCCTTTTGCTTAAGGTCGTTCTGGCTATTCAGGGCTCTTTTCTGTTCCAAATAAAGCATAGAATTATTTTTTCTAGATCTGTGAAAAATGGCATTTGTATTTTGGTGGGGATTGCATTGAATCTGTAAATCACTTTAGGTAATATGCACATTTTAACAATGTTGACTCTGTTGATCCATGATCATGATATGTTTTTCCATTTATTTACATCATCTGCAAATTCTTTCCTCAATGATTTGTAGTTCTCTTTGAAGAGATCTTTGACCTCCTTGGCTAAATATATCCCTGGGCATTTTATTTTCTTTGTAGCTATTGTGAAAGATATTGAACCTTTGGTTTGATTCTAAGCTTGACTTTTTTGGTGTATAGGAATGCTACTTATTTGTGTACATTGCTTTTGTAGCCTGACACTTTGCTGAATTTATCAATTCCTTGAGTCTCTTCATAGAATATTTGGGGTTTTCTAGATATAAGAGCATATAATAAGAAATTGAAAACAAAACAAAAAGAAAATACAGAAGGTTAAAAACAAAAAATTGGTTCTTTGAAAAGATAAACAAAATAGATAGGCCTCTTGCTAGGTTAACCAGAAATAGAAAAGAAAGGACCCAAATAAGCTCAATCAGAAATGAAGAAGGAAATGTTACAACTGATACCACAGAAATACAAAATATAATCTGCGAAAACTATAAAAATCTCTATGCACATAAACTCGAAAACATTGAGGAAATGGACAAATTCCTGGAAACATACAATCTCCCAAGGCTCAATCAGGAAGAAATAGAACTCCTGAACAGACCAATAATAAGCAATGAAATTGAAGCAGCAATAAAAAATCTTCCAGCAAAAAAGTCCCAGACCAGATGGTTTCACAGATGAATTTTATCAGACCCGCAAAGAAGAATTGGTACCCATACTGCAGAAATTATTTCATAATATCAAGAAGGAAAGAATCCTTCTCAACTTGTTCTAGTAAGCCAGTATCACCTCGATACCAAAGCCAGGAGAGGACACAACAAAACAAGAAAACTATATACCAATATCCCTTATGAATATAGATACAAAAATTCTCAATAAAATCCTAGGAAATGAAATGCAGCAGCACATCAAAAAAAAAAAAAAATCCACCACAACCAAGTAGGCTGAGTCCCAGGGATGCAAGTATATTCACCATATGCAGATCCAGCAATGTGATTCATCACATAAACAGAAGAAAAAACAAAGATCATACGATCATTTCAATAGATGCAGAAAAAGCATTCAACAAAATTCAGCCCCAGTTTTTGGTAAAAACTCTTAAGAAAATAGGCATAGGTGGAACATATCTCAAAATTATAAAAGCTTTATAAGACAAACCCACAGCCAACATCATACTAAATGGGGAAAGGTTGAAAGCATTTCCACTCAGAACTAGAAAAAGACAAGGATGCTCACTGTCACTATTTATATTCAACACGGTGCTGGAAGTCCTAGCCAGAGGAATCAGGCAAGACAAGGAAATTAAAGGTATCCAGATGGGGAAATAGATCAAACTAAGCACTGTGAATTTCTACTTTTGAATGTTTTTGCACTGGGGAGTATCAGCTTTTTAGAGTACTTTTGAGCATTTCTTTTAGGAGAGTCTAGTGGTGACAAATTTCCTTACTGTTTGCTTGTCTGAGAAAGACTTTATTTCTCCTTCATTCATGAAACTTAGTTTTGCAGGATACAAAATTGTTGGCTGATTCTGTTTAAGAAGACAAAAGTTAGAACCCCAATCACTTCTGGCTTGTATAGTTTCTGCTGAGAGAAGTCTCCTGTTAGTCTGATGGGTTTTCCTTTTTGGGTTATTTGATGCTTTAATCTCACTGTTTCTAGGATATTTTCTTTCATGTTCATTTTGTCCAGTCTGTTGATTATGCACCTTGGAAATGTCCTATTTGCAATAAATCTTCCAGGAGTTCAATGAACTGCTTGTCTCTATATGTCTAACTATCTAGGAAGACCAGAGTTGTTTTCCTCCATTATTTCCTTAAATTGGTTTTCCATGATTTTTGCTCTTTCTTTTTCTCCCTTAGGGATACCTATGATTCATATGTTTTGGCATTTTACATAATCACACATTGCTCAAAGTCTTTATTAATTGCCTTGGATTATTTTTCTTTAGTTTTGGCTGATTGAGTTAATCCAATAGGCTTGTCTTCCTGCTTTGAAGTTCTTTCTTCTGTTTGGTCTGTGTGCTGCAGCACAAATGCATACCATGCTCTCCTCTTAGTTCTGCCCACAAGGGCTCCCTCCCTGCTAGAGATCAGTTCACAGCTAGAGATCTTCCCTCCATGTCCCTAAATGACACAATCAAGTCCTGGGGGTATGAGAACAGTCCCACAGACCCATTCCTAGACTCCCCAAGTCCAAGTGCTGACCCTGACCAGGAGAGGCAGACTGGTCCTGGGCTGTCCAGGGAAGACTGAAGCCAGCTGCTTAGAGTTTCACTGCAGTCCAGTCAGGGAGAAGGAGGGAGGACACTGCTCTCTGTGGAGGAATCCAGTCAGACAGCTCCTGGAAAAGGCTGGTAGGCATGGAATTCCTGTCTAAATATCCCTTGGTTCCAACCCTACCCACTGCCAGGGTGGCAAAACTTGACTCTGGGGTGCAAGAGATTGCCCATGTTACTGTGTCCCTCCCTGGCCCAGCAGTCAGGCACTATCAGCTTCAGGGCCAGGATGAAGGCATTGTGTGAAGGGCTCCCGATTAGTTCTGGGCACTGGTGTCCAGGGTTTAGAAACCTGTAAAAACTCTGCATGAATTCCCCGCAGCATTCTGGAGGCCCATGGGTATCAAAGAGCTCCTCTTTAGCCAAAACCACAAAGATTCCAGGTGGGAGCGGGACCTCAAAGGTCTCCTGCTAACTTCTTCCATGGATCTTGGTTGGAGGGCTGCTCAAGCCACCCAGGTAACCTGCACAGGCAGTCCATCCTCTAACTTCACCCTCAATGCCTCCCTCTATCTCTCTGTTATCTTTACTCTTTCTCTCTCTGATGATCTATTTAAAATATGGGTTTTTAATTGATACCCTGGTTGTTCTCTGGAGAAGAAGTACAGGTTTGCTGCCTCTAGTCAGCCGTCTTGTCTCATTCTCAAATCTCACAAGGACATTGAGCAATATCTTAAATTTATTATCCATGAATGACAAAAATTGAAAAAAAGGATACATGTCTACCCTCAAGGAACTCACATTCTAGTGATAAAGACTGACATCTAAAAAAATGATTTCAGTAAATACAGCAAGTTTTATGAGAACAAAATGAACTGCAGGATAAGTGAAAGGACAGAGAAATATTTCTAAGCCAGTCTCAACTGGCTGGTTTACAAAAGGAAAAGTGATACCAAGGAACGATCCTAACAAGAGTTACCGACTTTTAAAAAGTAGAAAAAAGAGAAGGAAAACATAAAGGATTCCTTCATTTATATCGTCCTGTGAGCAAAAAGAATGCTTAAATATTTGGGATGATTTATAATCACTGAATGACAGTTTTGAACATAAAAAATAGCTGCAGCTCATTTAATGCCAGCACAATAACAGCTTAGTAATATTGTCCTTATATATTTTATCAGTTTAATCATTTTGCTCAATTTTCTTGACTTGATCTTTATTGGTACAGGGCAGCTGGCTTAGCATGTGATAGCAGGTACTATTAATTTGTAAAATACATTACACAGCAACAGCTTAAAATAATTAATAAAGTTGTTGTATGGCCTGACTCATCATGTTCTTGTTTAGATTAGCAATGCATATTTTTGCATATATTAGAGGAGCATCAGGGACTTAAAACCATCAGAATGAAGAGACAGAATTGACAAATAGTAGTATAAAAGCAACAATGATAACTAGGTGAACAAACTCTATAGGTCACATTTTAGTTAAATTTCTAACATATCACATAAGTAAAGTATGTAATAATAATAATAATTCTTCAATGCCTTAAATTTTAGTGCACTTGATTTTTAATCCACTTTCATAAATTAATCATCCGTAAGCTCCTCACTATCTTTTGATATATATAGAAATATAAAACATCTCCACTTTCTTGTTGGTGTGATAGCAATGTGCAGATTAAGCACCTAAAAGTATCAGTTATTTTTAAATAATGTATAATGGAACCATGTTATTCTTTCCATAGGTTGAATCCCAGTCAACAGCAGAGACAGAAAAGGGTTGCTGCAGCCCAGGAAATTGCTTTTATTCAACATAGCTTAGAAATAGTTCTGAAAATAAATGGAGGGAGATCCATCCATGCAATAAGGTTTAATTGAGTACCTACAAGAGAACAAGGACTGGGACAGCTGCTTGAAATATAACAATATAAAATACAGGAACAATCCCTTGGGATTTGCATACATTGGGGGTATAGGCAGACAGTAAAAATGCATGGGAATATATTGAATGCTTTGAGAGGAGATAGAAAACAGATCATGAAAAGAACTTTAATCCTGTTAAGGAGCTTATATTTTACTCTAAAAACAAAATAAAGCGCCTTGAAGAATTTTACCGGGAAATTACAAAACCTATTTGTTTCTAGGAAGATCATCCAGGCTTTACAAAGAGAGCGGATTAGTGGAAATAGACTGAAAGCAGGTAGGTTAGTGAAGAGGATTTTGTAGTAATCTAGGTGACAGAAATCACTAGTAGTGTAGAAATGGGATAGAGATAGACATAGTTTTAAAATATTAATGAGGAAGAATCAACAGGATTTCTTTATTTGACAGAGTGGATGGTTATAAGGAAAAGGGGAGAGTCAGATGACCCTCAGGTTTCTAGCTTATAGAACTGAATGGAAAGTGATGTCATTAATTCCCTAAGAGAAGAGGAGGAAATTTATATTTTGTTGTCAGCTAAATTAAAAATGTGCTTTTACACAGTGAATTGTTCAAATGTTACTGCATTGTTGTTACTTGTCTCTCCCCCACATACATACACACTTTGAAATCAGTAGCTTTTTAAATGAATTTTAGTAGCCCCAGAAATTAGCAGATGCTCAATAAATGTATACAGTATGAATGAAAGAATAAGTGAATGAATGAATGAATGAATGGATAAATTTCTATAGTTTACTTTGAAATTTATAACATCTCTGAGGGGAAGGAAACTTAGATATGATTATGTTGATTTTAGAGATGAGAATTCTGATACAGGATATGTTGAAGCACTTGGCCTAGGCTGCCTAGCAGGTAACCACGAAAACAGAGGTGGGATTACAGTTCCCTTCACTCACATGCCAGTGCTCTTTTCACTGCATCAGCGTACATTTTACTTACTACCTGATTTTTCATTATCCCACTCCTAATGAAGAAGTCTATATGAGTTATGGGCTCTCCATTTCCAAACTAAGAAGACATGCACAGAATTTCCCCTTAGTAAATTACTTGATATCATGGGGTATCTCGTAATCTCCAAAATTACTATAATTAATGAGGACATGTAGTTGGTGAGTGGATCCATCAAACTGTTTCTAAGTTTTGCATAGCAAATATGAGATCAGATGCAGAGTGATTATCAGCAGGCCATGGTCAGTTTGACAGAACACACAGACACACACACACACACACACACACACACACACACATACACACACACTGCAGAAGGCAAGAAAATGTTCATCTCTAATTTCAAAAATAAAGCACTTAAGAGCATTATGTTGTGTGAATGTGGTTGGCAGAGAAAATAAAGACGTCTTTCCCACATAATTAAACATGGGAGGCAAACTCAGAGCTGTAGGGATTTTGTATAGAGTCCCTAAAATCTGTGTAAACAGCTTCCATGTAGTACTTGGAGAAATTAGTGAAAGAAAAACAAGCGTTATCTGATGTAAAAATGACACACTAAATAGGAAAACAATGGTTTTTAAAACATTCTACAACTAACTGCTCTTAACAGGCTTTACCCTCCTGACACTTTAGATTTTCAGGAATTTCAGAGACATGTTATTCATTTTTAAAAGTTACTAAACGGAACTGTGTCAGGTGGTGTGCTAGCTAGGTAGAAACGCAACTGAAAGAAACTTTTAACTATCTAGGAGCCCATAGAATAGCACAGGACATAAAAGCAAAATCCTTGTTAAGGAATTTAGATTTTACTCTAAAAACAAATATAATCCATGCAATAATAAAGGTGATTGGTGCAATAAAGTCAGAAAGGTAGAATCATTAAAGTGTCAATGTGTACCTTAGCCAAGCTATTATGTAGTTATGGAGACTAAACCAGTCAAACCTTTTTGGGTCATACTACCCACATCTCATAAAAGAAAATAGTAATATTTGCTATTCAATATGTTATCATGAAGGTATTTATTGTTTTGAGTGAATTCGAGACAGTTTTGGATGGTAGATGAGGTCCTCACAAATTTGGAGGAGGTAGAATTTCTCAGGCAGCTGCAGGAAGAGGACATTCTGGGTGAAGGGAACAGTAGGTACAAATCAGAGACAGTGTAAAACAACATAGTACAATGTAACACAGCAGATGCTCCATCCTTACCCGCAATTTGTTCCTAGCACTGTCTTTACTGCTCTGGAAAACTGGACTATGTAACATAGGAGGGAATCTGAAATTTCTATTTTTTATTTGCTTCCCATCTTATACCCCACAATTCATGTCTTCATACAATGTAAAGTTAAGGGAAACTAGCAAAACAAACATCCAAACAGAAATTTACCTTGTATCTGAGCCTCAGTTTACTCATTTTAAAGATTCACAGAAGCTTTAAACAATTCTTGGGATATAAACTCTGGTCAAAAACCCTAATGTTCTTTCAATTGTCAGTTCATTCTCCATCCAATTTAATCTGCCCCAAAGTAGTACACATTTTATGGAAGGTAATCAAAGCCAGACATTGAGGAAATTTGCAGAGATCATCTCCTCTTGAATTTTGTGCATTTTATAGATTAGTGCAATTCCAAGTAAGAATAGGAAAAAAATGCAATAAATACAAATCTAATTGATATAGATGCCTTCTAACCTTTAAAACAATGTTGAAAAATGATAAAGAGTGAGTCTAGAATCACCCTGCAAATAATATACAAAATTTCTAATGTCAGTCATCTGTAATGTAAAAGCAAACAAAGCATGTTGGGAAATGATGCAGAAACAATGTAATATCTAAGTAGAAATCTACAAATGTCATGATAGCTAGCCATTACTGGTTAAGGACTTCACCAACACCACTACCTGACAAGAATTTGTACTTACAAAACATATTTAGATGCACATGTATTTACTGTTTAAAAATATAGATACATATATAAAGTGCATATATGTAGCATGTATAATATATATCACACATATTATATATATCATATATAATGGTAGTTTATTGTATGTATACATGGTGTTCTTATATATTTAATTTGCTGATTTTGTGCAATGATTCTATGTTAAATAAGAACTTACAATATTCTAAGAAGAAGGTATATAAGTCACAGTGAATTTACTTGAGTAAAATGCCATATTTGTCTATAGAACCATAAGTCTTTAGAGATGAAAGACATGAAAATATAGTATTAATATTAAATATGGAGTTAAAATGACTCTTTCGTGTATCTGTTCATTAGTGCAGAAAAGAAGTATGGGGATGATGAACCAGAAACTGATGAAAATCAGTTACTTACAGGAGGTATGTTAGGAACAGGATGAGAAGGGTGAGAGGTATTATAGTAGGAAACTAGGAGAAAGGGCTGGTACTAGATGCAGGGGTTGAAGATTGGATGCAGGTGTTAAAGTAAACAACCTTAAACAAAGGAGGCTAATAATTGCCGGCAAGAACTGGCTTCAGCTGGCTGGTCAGCTATCTTTGCCACCTCACATGAACTTTGGATAATTACAATATCATTTACATTGTGGTATTACAATTTCTCCACTCTTGAAATCATCATGACAGTTCCAAAACAATCTTATAAAGTATGAAAATGGGAGTGAACCCAAATCTAGTAATTGCTACTCAGATTCTTAGTGAAGGCCAACTCCTTGGCCTCAAATATTCCTCCCTTCGATTAGTAAAACTATGAAAGCTCTAAAACCACTTCCTCCCATTGCAGCTGCTCTTTTTCAAGCCTGCCCACTCTCTTTCCTGAGAATGTACTTTCACTTTTAATAAAAAGCTGTCTCTTTCTTGGCTTATGTGGTACATACTGAAATTCTTTTCTCGATGAGCACCAAGAATTTGGAAAAAACCTCCACTTGGAGGTTGGTAACAATGGGAGAGTGACATTTTTCTGAGTATGTTTCATTGACTAGTTCAGACTTTTGGAACCATGCCAAAGTTTCACATAGTTAAATAAATAAACAAATAGAATCAGTAAAGATGGGAGAAATCTTAACATGGCATACAAACACAGGTGAAACTAATTTATTTGAAATAAATAATTAACCATATTAAAGGGGTAAAAAAGAAAAAGAAAAGGGAAAGGAATACTTATGAACCTGGTATTTTGACATTTACCCTTAGGCTAAAGACAAAAACAACTATAAATAAATACTGAACTTTTGTTAGTGACTTGTTATTCTCAGTGGCACATGTAAGCAATTCTGTAACTGCTTTCTAAGTATTCTAGGATTTAGTAAATAAGCAATTATTTTGTATTAAGTATAGTTGAAATTTCTCATTCCTGGAGAAAGGAGTTGCAATATGCAGGGGGAAAGCTTGGAATGAATCCTGTGGTGTTGGGTTGGAACTGGAGGTTTCAGCCTAGGTGCATTTTTAAAATATAGATATATATTTTAAATAGATAAGTAGATACACAGATGGATGCATAGAAATATGTGTGGATGTGTTTGTGTGTACATGTGTGCATACATAGGCCATATCTCTATTTGTTTGGGGAAACTGGGAGCAAGGATATAATAATAAAAATGAGCCCACACATACCAAAATATGACATCTACTTTAAAATCTCTACTAAAAAAATTAGAAATTAAAAACAGAAACAGGGCTCCTGAAGAAATGGCTAATTCTAGGGCTGAGATTGGAAAAGTACAAAATGAATACAGTCCATTTTTTGTGTGGGGGGGAATAAATCTTCAAAGAATGATGGAGACATGTTCAGAAAGCACAGGTGCCAGTTTGAAGGAGCTCCAGTGGGCCAAATCTGGGTCAATTTGAGCAACCCAAATTTTGATTATAATCCATAGGGTAGAATAAGAATGCAAGAACACAAACTGATGTAGATAAATTAACAAATAAATAAATCAGAAAGAAAAGAACACTCCTTTTTTTTTGTATTAGAATGCCAACTTCTAACTGAGAAAAGACTGATAGAATTAGAAAATGACCAAATAGCAACCATAATAGTAACAACTGATTCCGTCATAAATCATCACTGGATGCTCAAACTAGTTAATTAAAGTTTGAAGAGTAACAGGATATTTGCATAGTTTCAAAGTATATCACTATAAGGTACCTATTAAAGAGAAACAATACACAGGTACAGTGGAGAAATCTAACAGATATCACATTAAGTCAGTGACCAAAGTTAACTTCACAAGAAATGAGACAAACCAACAGTATACTTGCTATTGTAACGCACTGAGAAGAACATAATATCACTTCTGTGGCATTTTTACCAAAAAAATGATTAGCTATAATCAATAGCTAATCATAAGGAAGTACTAGAAAAACCCAACTTGAGGGCCATTCTACAAAATAAGTATCCTGTATTCTTCAAAAATGCCAAGGTCATAAAGGGCAAAAAAAAAAAAAAAATACCTATTCCATATTAAAGGAGATTAAAGATTTGTGACAACTAATTGCAATGTGATCCTAGATTAGATATTAAACATGGACAAAAATGTATACACATGAACACACACATACATACATGCATGCACATATGAGTAGGAGTAATTATTAGAGTAATTTTTGAAATTTGAATAAGGTCTATGACATCAATTTTAATTTCTTGATTTTATTGTTATGTAAAGCAATATTCTCATTTTTAAGAAACACATATTAAATAATTTAGGGGTAAGGAAGCATCATGTATATAAGTTTCTCTCAAACAGTCCAGAAAAATTTTTTGTATATGTATATTATAAATATGTGTGTACTAATATATGTGCATAAATAAGTAATGTATATATATGTAAGAGAGAAAATATGTTAAAGCAATGTAGTAAAATGTTAATAACTGCAAAATCTTGGTGAAGGCTATAGGTTTATTCATTATATGATTCTTGCAAATTTTATGTAAGTCTTAAGTATTCCAAAATGAAAAGTTAAAATCATGAAAAGATGTTTGACATCATTAGTGATTAGGAAATTGCATAATAAAACCACAATCAGATACCACTGAACAGATATTAGAATATCTAAAATTTTAAAAAGAAAATAAGAAAAAGAAAAGAAAAAAAGAAATTTTAAAAGAAAATGATATAAAATGATGGTGGGCATGTAGAACACCCAGAACATTAATACCTTCTGGAGGCACTGAGGCCTGGGATGACACAGGATGAGGCAGCACTCTCCTGTGTAATGCAGTACACAGAGCCCAGAGAGGCCAATCATAGAGGGAAAATTGGTACAGTGAAAAATTACTGGTTAAGCAGATCTCCAAACACATTTTCCTTCTAAAGGAGCTGCACCCTGAGAGAATGAACCCAAATATTTAACCATAACTCAGTGCTAGGGAGATGTCTCTTTAACATATTCCCTAGAATGGGAAGATAAGCTGCATCAAGTGTCTATGGAGTTCTCATTGTTTCCTTCCTTGCCTAGGAAGAAGCCATGCAAATCTCTCTCCTGTAATGAATAAGATTATTTCCCTGTGAAAGACACCACTCTCACCATGGAGTATTCTGAGACAGAGGTTGTGACTCCATGTCTGTTTCTCCATCTTTTACTTTTCCTGATGGATTAAGTACTAGAGCTGCCCAAGAAACTGTGTCACAATTCATCACTGATTCCCCGTTCAGCACTGCCAAGACAGATCACAGAGATGCAGGGTGGAAAAACAAATTCCCCCTTGAATTTGGTTAAGCCAAAAGTGGCTGGATGAAAAGTAGTAGAAAATGGGGACACAACTGGACTTTGATGATGTCTTGACCACTTCAAGGCATGATGTTGGAGGATGCCAAATAGTAGTCCCCCAGCAGCCCACCTTATCAACAACGGCAGTGGTGCTGGTGGATTCCCAGCTGCACGTGAAACATCTGCATATAAAGGCAATGCTTCCATATGTGGGATTCAGTTTCAATTGCAGCCATCAACCTACGAAAAAAAGATAAGAAAGTTTCTGTAACTTGGAGGTAGAAAAATGATTTCCTATTTTCTAACATGGAGGTAGAAAAATTACTTCCTATTTTCTTTCCCAGACAAGCAGAGGTAAGGTCTGAGACACCGACTCTTTAGGATTGGCCTTGTGAGAGAGCACTAGTTATTAATTGTATATAATTGAGAGCCTGTGGTAGCACTTTAATTGGACTTTGTGGCCTCAGGCATTGGCAGGGAAAAAGACATGCATAGAATTGCACCATCAACATTTGGCAATTTTCTGGCCTTCCCTTTTAACATGGCATATAGCCTGTTTGGTATTCTATCAACTCCTGTTCCTTCTTTCCATGTTGCCTTGATTTTTTTCACATACCATGCTGCTGTTATAGTAAATGAGACAGAAAAAGTGATCAGTCACCCTGCCAAAGAAAAGATTTCAGAACAAAGCAAATTTCTGAAATTTAGCAATTCTGATGTGACATTTATTCATAGATTCCTATTGTCAGTAAAAGAGTTAATAAATGTTATGACTAAGTCATTTATGGCCTTCAAAAGGCATTAGACTTTTTTAAACTATGGGACATAAATGTATAAAATTTATTTGTTGTTGAAGACATTTATTATTGAGTTCGTTATTGAAAATATGTAATTCTCGAACAATTCTAGAAAGTAGTAAAAATTGTTTTTCTCCAATTAAGATATGTTCTCATTGCTGAAACAGAAGCCTAGTACACTAGAATGAACACTTAAATCCTTCTTCAATTTTCAGTTTTCTTACTCGAATTGAGAGAGAGAGAGAGCGAGAACCCATAAAATTTCCTGATGTGCATAACAATACCTTATAGAACCAGAGAAATGAAGCAGTTTGCTCGTGGTCATAGGAAAAGTTACTGATGTAACTAGAAAAGGAACACTCTCCTGTCCTAAATTTAAGTAATCTAAAACACGCTGCCTTACCCTCTATTCATAAAACAAGTAATAAAATATTACAAGAAATAACAGCTCTGAATTCAATTAGAGGTATTCTTTGTCATTTAATAATTTCTTCAAATAAAAAATCAGTGAAACAATGACAAATCTTGTCTATTTTCAGAGAGGCTGAGAAATCCTTTTAAGTCTTCTGGTGAATGTGTTTATAGGAATCTCAGGGGATGAAGTCAATGTAATATGTATCTATAAAGGATTAAGTTTTGCAAATCATGTCACTTCCTTAGAACAGAGATCTCCTGCCAGATTTTAGCATCATGGATTGGTACATGTCTTTGCTTATTTGGACTTACAAAGAATCTCCTTACACAGAATTAAAGTCATAAAAGCCTTAAAAACAAGTGCATATTTCATGTCAACTCTCATTTATTCCATCTTTGCTGAGGCACTGTTCTGGGTACTTTTATGTATATTATCTGGATAAATGCTACATAACATCTCTATGCAGAATTAATTAATTCATTTATTTATTCATTCAATTTATAATCAACAGTTGATTAAGAACTACCCTGGCACTGACCGATACACTGTGGGTGCAGAGATTAAGTTCTCTCAGCTCTCAGGAAATAATAGTTTGAAAGGGAAGGCAGACAAAGAAACAGACCATTTCAAAAAAAACAGAGAGATAAGACTCTTCGGAGAAGGGAGCTCAGAATTCTGTGGGAGTACACAGGAATGGCATAAGCAAGGTACCACACATACCCTTACCCAGGATATTTAAACCCAGCTTTTATAGAAAAGCAACTACACTCTTACAGTCTATACAAAAGAATTGGAAAAAGCAACAAACAACACAGCAAAGAAGAAGATAAACACATTTGACTTTTGCATGCCTTGGGAAGCATACATTCTCAGTGTAAAATGAGGAAATCAAGCACAGTATTTTATTGAACAATAAAGGTAAGTGTTTTTGTGAGGGAGACTGAATTATCTTTTACCAGCAAACTGTGTTTAATATCACAGAAGATAAATCTTAGACTTAAAAATAGGAGGCAGACTGGATAGATGCACCCAACGGTGTGGATAATTACAACACAGAGTTACAGTTATTAATCTGTTAGTTTGGACCAACGCTGCACAGAATCAAAGCTAAAAGGAAGCACAGGGCCAGGCGCGGTGGCTCACGCCTGTAATTCTAGCACTCTGGGAGGCCGAGGCGGGTGGATTGCTTGAGCTCAGGAGTTCGAGACCAGCCTGAGCAAGAGCGAGACCTTGTCTCTACTACAAATAGAAAGAAATTAGCCACACAACTAAAAATAGAAAAAAAAAATTAGCCGGGCACGGTGGCACATGCCTGTAGTCCCAGCTACTCGGGAGGCTGAGGCAGTAGGATTGCTTGAGCCCAGGAGTTAGAGGTTGCTGTGAGCTAGACTGATGCCACGGCACTCACCCCAGGCAAGAGAGTGAGACTCTGTCAAAAAAAAAAAAAAAAGAAAAAGAAAAAGAGGAAGCACAGTTCCTCCTTGCAGCTTTGTTTTCTCTAAAAATGGTATTTGAGTAGCATTTCAGAAGCCACTATTTAGTGACCAGATGTTAAGTTTATTCTTCAAGTACCATTGTGTGGCCATACACAAGTTATCCATTACCTTTGAGCTTCAGCTGGCTCAGTTGCCAAATGCAGACAGTGATAAAGCCAGTAGAGCTGAATCATGGCACAAAGTCTTGTGTTGGTGCTTAGTGGGCACTGAAGACTTTTATGTTAGAATTTTCAATACACATAATCTAAACTATTTTATCTACTCTTTAACATTTTTAATCTTCAAAGTCATACTTCTTAAGTACTCTGAAATACAAGCATAAGTAAACCTAGGTGACAAAATATTAATATTTAGTAACAGATATTATGTTGAATTCTTCCCCCATTTTAAAATCTCAGAGGAACCAAGAGGCTTATTTGATGGCTGAAAAACTGGTACAGAATTTATCAGAATAACATTTAAAAGGTTTATTTTCTATTCCAATGGTATCTATTCATTGTTCTGTGCCAAACTGAGCTAGGTTTCCTTGGATATCTTTCAGAGAGACTCCCAAGTTCTTCCAGTCCATCCCATCTGTGTTCCTCTGGGAGCAGAGCATTGATAGAATACTGCTGCTATCCATCCAACACCTATCTTCATCCCACATAAAGAGAAAGGTATTTTCCTCCACATTCTTCAAGCCTCAGAGCTCTTCCTCTGGCACTTCTATTCTTTTCAAAAGAAGATATGAACTAATCTACAAGACGCAAAAGTTTTGATTGCTCTCAGAAGTGAAAGACAAAGAGATAGAGAGAAAATGTGACTTAATTCCTCTTGTCTTTCTAAAACAGGAAGAATAAAGCATAAGTTAATACCTATTTTTAAAAAACTGGAAACCTAGCATACAATTTTCATCTCTGTCTTCCTCATTTATAGCATTCGTTCAGACACGAAACGTTGCAGATCCCACTCCCTCCATGTGTCCCAACTTCTCTCCAGCCTCCTGTCCAACATTGAACCAGGGTCAGGCTGCCTTCAGTTCTCAGGTGAGTAATGGCCACAGCCTGGTAAATCATCTCTTCCTCCACTGCTTCTCTTCTCAGACCTTGTCACCACACAGAAATGAAAGTGATTTCTTCAAAATGCAAATCTGCACATGTTGACACCCAGCTTGAAAACCTTTGCCCCTTGTCTTCCAGATGAAGTCCAATTGCCTTAACATGACCTTTCTTTTTTTTATATTGCTGTTATTTTTTATATCAAAATATTATGGGGGTACAAATGTTTTTGGTTATGTGGATCTGTAATGCATGAGTCAGGGCTATAAGTATGTTCATCACCCAAATAGTGTTCATTTTACCCATTAGATAGGTTTTCACTCATCCCCTCCATCCCCCTCCTCCTGCTTGATTTCCACCGATGAGTTTTACTTCCCTCTGTGCGCATGTGCTCATCAGTTAGCTCCAATTTAATAGTGAGTACATGCGGTGTTTGCATTTCCATTCTTTAGTACTTCACATAAGATAATGGTCTGCAATTCCATCCAAATTGTTGCAAAAGGAGTTAGTTTATCCTTTTTTATGGCTGAGTAGAATTCCATAGCATGCATGTACCACATTTTGTTAATGCACTTATAAAATGATGGGCACTTGGGTTGACTCCATACTTTTGCAAATGTGAATTGTGCTGCAATAAGCATTCAAGTGCAGGTATATTTTTGGTAAAACGGCTTCTTTCCCTTTGGGCAAATGCCCAGTAGAGGGATTGCTGGAACAAATGGTAGGTTTACTTCAACTTTTTGAGGAATCTCCATACTATTACCCGCAGAGGTTGTACTAATTTGCAGTCCCACCAACAGTGTATAAGCATTCCTTTCTCTCTGCATCCTTGCCAGCATCTATTTTTGGGGGGACATTTTAATAAAAGACAGTCTAACAGGGGTGAGGTGATATCTCATAATGGTTTTAATTTGCATTTCTCTGATAATTAGTGACATTGAGCATTTTTTCACATTTTTTGGCCATTAGTCTATCTTCTTTTGAAAAAATTCTGTCCACATCTTTTTTGTTTTTTTTTTACATATTACATTTTTATTTCTTTAATGCTGTGAACATTGAAAGAAATTATGAGATTCCATACAAAGAGGTCAACATTTTTTTTTTTTTTGAGACAGAGTCTCACTTTTGTTGCCCTGGCTAGAGTGAGTGCCGTGGCATCAGCCTCGCTCACAGCAACCTCAAATTCCTGGGCTCAAGCGATCCTTCTGCCTCAGCCTCCCAGGTAGCTAGGACTACAGGCACGCACCACCATGCCCGGCTAATTTTTTCTATATAGTTTTAGTTGTCTGATTAATTTCTTTCTATTTTTAGTAGAGATGGGGTCTCGTTCTTGCTCAGGCTGATCTCGAACTCCTGAGCTTAAACAATCCACCCGCCTCGGCCTCCCAGAGTGCTAGAATTACAGGCGTGAGCCCCGCGCCCAGCCGAGGTCAACATTTTAATATAGAACTTCAAATGTTTTCCTATATAAAGGGTGATGCAAATATCACTAGAATACTCATATGACTTGTCATTTTAACATTTGCATAATACCTCTAGTCATTGTTTGCATACTTATATATTATTTTCCAAGGTTAAAATCATTGCATTTATCACTTGGTTATCTTATTATTTTTAAATTTGACTTTTCTGTGTTGTCCAATAGTTTCCATAATGACCAATTTAAGTGACCATTTTGCAGAATTGCTGCACCATAATTTTTTAAGTCTTTCTCGTGTTGAATATAATTCATCTTTTAAAAGTTGCATGTCTCACAAGAACACCATAGAAAGAAATTGTGGAACCTGGGATAAATAGGTCCAATGTTGGTCAGACTAAATTTGCTATCATCAAAAGAGAAAAAAGGGTGGAAGGAATCATGTTATTCTTTGTTCTTACTTGGCAACATAGAAAAAGAAAGATCTTCAGTATTTATTTTTCAAATTTTTTTTTGTTCTTGATGTTATTTGATTCAAAGGCTATCGAGCCTTAATTTAAATCAGAAGCCATGTGATTGCTCTAAAAGAGAAAGTATGCAGCCTCAACTTGTAAGTGTCAATTGATGAGCCATCACAGGGTGGAGAAAGAGACACCTCCCTGTGATAAAAGACAGTTAAGCACCTAGGCTTTGGCCATACCACCCTGAACACATCCAATCTCGTCTGTCCATATCTTTTGCTCACTTTTTAATTGGGTTGTTTGATTTTTTCTTGCTGATTTGCTTGAGTTATTTGTAGATTCTGGTTATTAGCCCTTATCAAATATATAGCTTGTGAATATTTTCTCTCATTCTGTAGGTTGTCTATTTACTCTACTGATTATTTCCTTTGCTGTGCAGAAGGTTTTAATTTAATCAAGTCTCATTTATTTATTTTTGTTGTTGCTGTAATTGCCATTGGGGTCTTAGTCATAAATTTTCTGCTGACGGCTATATCTAGAAGAGTTTTTCCTACATTTGCTTCTGGAATTCTTATGGTGTCATGCTTTACATTTCATTCCTCCAGATTTGTTCTTTTTGATTAATATTGCTTTGGCTGTTCAGGCTCTTTTCTGGTCCAAACAAAGCATAGAATTATTTTTTTTTTCTAGATCAGTGAAATATGATGGGGATTGCATTGAATTTGTAAATAACTACATTCTACACAAAGCTGTGGAAATTAAACATCCTGATTATTGAATCAATAATGAAATTAAGGTGGAAATCAAAAGATTCCTTAAACTGAACAGCAAAGGGGACACAGCTATTGAAATCTTTGGGATTCTACAAAAACAGTCCTACAGGGAAAACTCATGTCCTTAAATGCCTACAACAAAAAGACAGAAAGATCACAAAGTTACAATCTAATGACACATCTTAAGGAACCAGAAAGTAAGAGCAAACCAAACTCAAAGCCAGCAGAAGAAAAGAAATAACTAAAGTCAGAGCAGAACTAAATGAATGGAAAACAAACAAAAAAATTTACAAAGGATCAATGAAACAAAAAGTTGGTTCTTTGAAAAGATAAACAAAATTGATAGATCTCTTGATAGATTAACCAGGAATTGTAGAGAAAGGACCCAAATAAGCTTAATCAGAAATGAAAAAGGAGAATTACAGCTGATACCACAGAAATACAAAATACTATCTGGAAATACTATGGAAATCTCTATGCACATTAAGTAGAAAATGTAGAGAAATGGACAAATTCCTGAAAACACACAACCTCCTAAGACTCAGTCAGGAAGAAACAGAACTCCTGAACAGGCCAATAATGAACAGTGATATTGAAGCAGTAATAAAATATCTTTGAACAAAAAAATCCCTGGACCAATGGATTCACAGCCAAATTTTATCAGACCTAAAAATAAGAGGTGTTACCCATACTATAAAAATTATGCCATAACATGAAGAAAGAGAGAATCCTCTCCAACTCTTCCTATGAAGCAGGTAAAACTTGATACCAAAATCAGTAAAGGACATAACAAAAAAAGCAAACTACAGACCAATATCCCCTATGAATACAGATGCAAAAATCCTCAGTATAATACTAGCAAACCAAATTCAATAGCACATCGAAAAAATAATCCACCATAACCAATTGGGCTTCATCCCAGGGATGCAAGGATGGTTCAACATACATAAATCAATAAATGTGATTCACCCATAAACAGCAGCAAATACAATGACCATATGATCATTTCAGTAGGTGCAGAAAAAGTCTCCAACAAAACTCAGCACCCTTTCATGATAAATACCCTCAACAAACTAGACATAGAAGGGATATATCTCAAGATTATAAAAGCCCTATATGACAAACCCACAGCCAACATCATACTGAATGGGGAAAAGTTGAAAGCAATTCCACTAAGAACTGGAACAAGACTAGGGTGCCCACTTTCACCACTTCTATTCAACACAGTGCTGGAAGTCTTAGCCAGAACAATCAGGCAAGAGAAAGAAATAAATAATATTTAAATCAGGAAAGAGGAAGTCAAACTATCACTTTTTGCTAATATGATCTTATGTTCAGAAAACCCCAAAGACTCCACCAAGAGACTCCTGGAATTGATAAATAAGTTCAGTAAGTTCTCAGGTTACAAAATGATTGTACACAAATCTGTAGCATTCCTATATACCAATAACAGTCAAGCTGAGAGTCAAATCAAAGACTCAATACCATTCATAATAACTACATAGAAAATAAAATACCTAGGAATATATTTAACCAAGGAGGTGAAAGATCTCTACTAAGCAAACTATGAAATACTGAGGAAACAAATCACAGATGATACAAAAAAATGGAAATATATATCATGTTCATGGATGGGTAGAATCAATATTGTTAAAACATGGCCTTTCTTCATGAGAAACCATTCTACCCAGACATCTCTCTTAGTACTCCCTCAAGTACATTTAAACAAATGTAAATGCTTTCATTTCTTTCAATAGAACATATGCTTTCTCCTCTTGAGAAAATTAAAGTTGTTTTCTAGGCCAACCATACCCTCTCACTCTCTACTAGATAAATTACTCCCTAGTTCTGCAGGCATCATCTCACTCATCACTTCATCGTCCTAGAGAATTTTTTTCTGGATTGGCCATTGGTGTGCCATTCTGGTTGTTCTGTGATACCATATATTCTCTTCATACTTCGTAATTAGTTGTTTATTGCTAATCTTCATTGAACTGTGAATGTTGTAAAGGAAGGGGCCGTTCTGTCTTGATTGCCTCCTAGTCAAGTTCCTAACATTGTGAGTGTTGAAGAAAAATCCATTAGATGAATGCATGGAGGAACATGTAGTAGAATTCTTGATATCCTAAGGATGGCCTTGCTGGTGTTATGACAATATTCAATTCAAAGTCTATTGTAACTTGCCCATTTCTTTTAATTGTGTTCAAATTTCAGACTTAAACTACCAAAAAAAACAAAACAAAAAACCCCTTCGGTATTCACTCAAGAAGATACAAACCACACTTATGTTGGGTAGTGTTTTTTTTAATTTCTTTTTTGAATTAATTTTGGATTACATAAATATTTCAGCACCTGGCAACCCTATTTGACCTTTGACTCTCTGTGTCAAAAAACAGACTGTAAAACTGGAGCCCTATCAGGAGCCCAATTGTATGGAATAATACCATTGACAAGATGGTGGGAAAAACCTGGAATTAGTTTGATATTAGTTGCCTGAGAAACCAAATTTTAAAAAGTGACTTAAAATGATCAGGAGTTAGCACAATACCCACGCCTTTTGATCCAGCAATCCTTCCCTTTGGGATGTACCCTAAAATAACTATTTGATAGCAGAAAATAAAGCAAGATTTCCTATCCACTGTGATATTAGCTATAAATGTAAGGAAAATATTTTATCAGTTTCATTTTCCTCCATGGTCATGTAGGCCTTTTAATATGAATTGATGGATTAAGTAAGAAATTCAAGTGACTGGAAATTATGAAATGAAGTCAATTAAATTGTAACATAGTAAGCACTAAAATAAGAGTACTTTCCAAAATGTCATCTGCAGACCTCTTATTTCAGAAGCACCTGTTTGTTAAATATGCAAATTTATGGATCCTAACACATGACTATTGAAACAGAATCTCTAACGATGGAAGGTCTAGAAATACGCATTTCTTAATGTGTGACACATTTTTCTTAATATCTAATTTTATGGAAAAAATTAAAACAATATAGAATAACATAAATAAAAATACTAGATAAACTATATCAATTAAAGTAAAGACTTTTGGTTCTCATCTTCACAGTTGTATGAATGGAATTAATAACCTTTATCCTTTTTGAATCTTACCTGTAGCAAACCTAAATCAAAATATTCTGAAATTTAGAAACTGAAAACATGAGATCTAATCAACACTGAATCACTTACCTTTAAATGTGACCTTAAAGTGTTTATTAAATCTCTGAGACCCAGGAGACTCAAGTACAAAATAAAGGAAATAAACTCACCTAATCTGTCACGAGATGATATATAAGAGATTTACAGATTGCGACAGGATGTAAGAGCCACAGGCTCTGAGGTCAGGTGGACCTGTGCTTGAGTACTAGTTCTGCCATTGAATAGCTATGTAATTTTGGGCAAATTACTCAGTATTTTCTCAGTCTATTTATGCATCTATAATACAGATACAATAATATCTACTTTACAAACCCATATGAATAATTACATGAGATAATGTGAGTAAATTTGCTTGCTGAATGCTAGTTATCATCTCTCTGAAAACAAAAGAGACTTCTGTTATTATCTGCCTTGACACTACACATAGTATTCAAGCATTGAAAACTAGAGGCTCAGATTTAATTTACACTAAGGATCCAAGGCTTCCCAATTATAAAATATTGGGCATTCATTCTGATGATCTATCCCCCAAATTTTAAGGTCTGTAGAGAAGAAAATGATTTCTATTTTCCTCTGATTACCACTTATTTTCAAATTCTTTCTTATAGTGTTTTGCCCTTTGAAAACTCTGCAACATGCCTTTCTTTACAAAAAGTATGTCATAAAAAGCTATATCCTTCAAGTACTTTCTTAAGTGGAACTTCTCTCAACTAGTCTACTTGGCGGGAAGTTGTGTTCTAATTTGTTAATAAAACGGTAAAGAGCAAGCGCACAGCCTTTGTAAAGTCTAATTGATCCAAACCAAAGCAACAAAAAATAAAAATTAAAAAAACTTAAAATAACAGAGAGTATGGCCATAATAGCACTTAGTTAGATTTAACTTCCTTCACACAATGTCTTTGTCTATTGTTCAAGTGAAGCTCAAGTAAAACCCAAATCACACAATTAATGACATTCATTGCAGAGCTCTTCAGTAGACTGCTTCTTATGCCCACTGTTCTTAAATGAACCATATAAGAAAAGGCCTTATCAGCTCAAAGTGGCCCCTAAGAACCTACAAAGAGCAGAGGACCATCTTATGTTTAGAGGGCTCTAAAATGTCACCTAGAAACTGAAAATGTCCAGAAAGAAACAAAATCTGCCCAAGGTTAAAGAAATCTTTTCAATAATGTACATTTCTGTGTGTGTTTCATTCCTTCAATGTATTAATTTAACAAATACTTATTCAGTATCCCCATGTCCATCATTGAGCAAGACCGAGTGCCTGCCATACAACTATATTCTAGTGGACTCTATTTTCATTCATTGATAACCGTTTTGAGGAAAACATAGAGAGTGTCATCATAGAGAGTAAAATGGACAGGTAGGGTGATATCTCAGAATAAGTGGAAAGTTTGTACTTGAGCCGAAACCGAAATTTTGAAACAGAACTAGCTATGTAATGATCTAGGCAAAAGAGCAACACAGGAAACAATGAATTCAAGTGCAAAGATCCTGAGGCAGGAACAGAATGGAGACTAACATGAAGGGGCAGTAGAGTAATAGATGAGGTGACAAAAATATCTCTGCTTTGAAAAAAATAACAAACCTTCATTCATTGCTAGTGGAAATGCAAAATGGTACAGCCACTTTGGAAGACAATTTGACAGTTTATTTTAAAAAAAACTAACCATACTCTTATCATATGATTCACCAATCACACTCATTGGTATTTACCCCGAAGAGTTGAAATGTCTGCACAAAAATCTTGAACATAGACATATATAGCAACTTTATTCATAATTGCTAAAACTTGGAAGCAATCAAGATGTTCTTCATTAGGTTAATGGGTAAATAAACTGGAGTGAGTGGAATATTATTCAGCACTAAAAAATAAATGAGCTATCAAGCCATGGAAGACATGGAGGGAACTTAAATTCATATTACAAAATGAAAGAAGCCAATCTGAAAAGGCTACATGCTGTATGATTTCCACTACATGACATTCTGAAAAAAGCAAAACTGTGGAGACAATAAAAAGATCGGTTGTTGCCAGAAGTTAGGAGAGAAAGAGAAATGAATAGACAGAGCATAGAGCATTTTTAGGGCAGTGAAACTGTTCTGTATGATGCTACATTTGTGCATACGTGTCATCATACTTTTGTCAAAACCCACAGAATGTAGAACACCCAGAATGAATCCTAATGTAAGCCTTTTGAAATATGGTTTTTAAAAAATGTGCCCTGTTGGTTTTAAGCCCTGCCCTGAGTTTTTCATTAGTAACCCTTACCTTCCACAGCAAATGGGTGCATTGAGTTCCAACTAAAGCATAATTACACAGTATTCACTCAGCTATTAATATGTGGAATTAAATGGTATTAAACTGTTCCAGGTCAGGCAAATTAATACAATTTAATTATTTTAGCCTTAAAAGCAATGCTTATACATTATTCTTGGTGACTTTTGTAGGTGGAAATTAGGTAATTCATTGCTGTTTAGTCAATATTTTCGAGAGTGTAATTTACTTCTGTACCTAGACTTAGACTTCTGTACCTAGACATGGACTTAGATGATAATGATGTGTCAATATAGGTTCGTTGATTGAAACAAATATACTACTCGGTGTAGGATGTTGATAGTGGGGCAGGCTGTGCACGTGTGGTTGGGGGTAGGGGTCAGTAGGTACATGGGAATTCATTGTACTTTTCACTCAGTTCTTCTGTGAACCTAATGCTCTAAAAATAAAGGCTATTACAAATGAAAAAATATATAAAATCATCTGGTTGATAAAGCTGGTATTATATTCCCACTTTGAGTGATATAATCTTCCTAAACTACAAAGCTAGGAAGTAGTATAGGCAGAATTAGAGCTTAAGGCCTTTGACTGCTAAGCCACTTCACTTTCAACAAAAACAACAACAAAAAAAAATCCACACCAAAAAACTTAGAGAAACTCAGGAGTCAGAGTTAATTTTAGAAAGGGAGAGAGCAATGGGATTATGACAGAGACATAAAATTTTATCTCATTTCCTCCCCTCAAAAAAAGGCTATATTTCTCATTCTGCTTTGTAGTTTAGTGGGACCACGTGACGAAACACCACCCAACAGAATGTGGAAGAAAGTGAGGTATGTTACTTACAGACACCATGGTCCTTGAAATCTCTTTTGTGAATCTCTAAGCTGTTTCTGTTCTTCTGCCTATTGCAGAAAAGACTGACCACCTGAGGTATTTTAAACTGTAAATTAACATCTGCCTTAATTTCATAGATAAGATTACTAGCTGTCATTATATAAATCAATATTTAATCCAATGGAAGTCTCTGATGCCCTAGTAGATTAGCAAAACCATTATATGGAAGATGTCTGGCCTCTAAATCACCATGAGAAAATCTGCTCATTAATCCCCTTGTTGGATTGTGATGTGAATGAATATTAAACCTTAATGGGTTAAGTCATGAAGATTTGGGGTTTTGTTACAGCAATTAGCCTATTACAAAAACATTGTGGGGTAACCACGTGTTGTTGAATTCATATTCAAACATACTGATTTTGGATCTCTGCTGCATGGTGAACCATCTTTTTGTTTTTTGCTTGAATTACTAAGATAGCTAAAGTGGCACAGATATTTCTTTGTATGAATTGTGATTCAGGGCTTACTACTGTGCTTCCACATACATACACAAGACATAAAACTGAATTAAATGGAACTTGCTGAATTAAATACATAAGAAATTTACCCAAGCAAGTAGAAACACAGACTTTGGGTTTAGTTTCAATATGCCCTGTTTGGCTTTGGACGAATTAGCAACTTCACAGGGTGGGGTTGCACTAATGCATCTATAAAGATATTTGTGGCTCTAAAACAAATACATGATGGAAATCCAAGCATTCTTTGTTCTGCTCTAACCTGCATCTCCTTCAGTTTGTTAACACTTCTAAAAATATTTTGTATTCAAATTTTAAAGCATTCTAACCCACTCTTATTTCCATACTGTGTGTGAGCCAAATCACATGCCATAGACATCAGTTTGCCTCTTCAGGTCATAGTTACTTCATTGTCATGGTGAATACAGAAGGCTCTGATTCTTTCTCACTAGCTTCTCCTGAGATTTATTACAGAAGGTTTTTTTTTAATAAGTCCCTTAACATCTGCCTAAATTTAGTAGCTATGATCATTAGCAGTCATTATATCTAATCAACACCTCATCCTCATTAAAATAATTCATTAGTGGGATGAAATGGGAGTAAAAACACAGCAATGTTAAATGTTTATTTTCTTTGGATAAAACTTCAGCAGAGGAAAATTTGCAGCCTTTTGAAATATGGCTTTTAAAAAATGTGCCCTGTTGGTTTTAAGCCCTGCCCTGAGTTTTTCATTAGTAACCCTTACCTTCCACAGCAAATGGGTGCATTGAGTTCCAACTAAAGCATAATTACACAGTATTCACTCAGCTATTAATATGTGGAATTAAATGGTATTAAACTGTTCCAGGTCAGGCAAATTAATACAATTTAATTATTTTAGCCTTAAAAGCAATGCTTATACATTATTCTTGGTGACTTTTGTAGGTGGAAATTAGGTAATTCATTGCTGTTTAGTCAATATTTTCGAGAGTGTAATTTACTTCTGTACCTAGGAGCTATGTATTGCTTGGTGTGTGTACTGTTTTGTTAGTCATGGATAGCACTCTCAATATCTCAACATCAGTACCATGAAATTTTCAAGTGACACTGAAACTATCTTACTTAGGTTTATAACATTTATTTAAGTTCTTCCTGATCAATGCCCTAGTTAGAATCACAAAATACATAATTACTTGCAGAAATCATCACTTTTCCCCATTTTTCCCTAGTATTACATGACATCTGACATCTAACTTGTACGCTCAAGAAAGATAAATCTCTTCCTCATCAGTACTGCATGTCTGTGTCCCTTTTCCCAATTCTTCTTTCTTAGGATCTTTCTGCACGTTTTCTTTCTACATGGCCACATCCTACTTACACCTTCCTTCACAAACTATATATATTCCCTATGTGTGTATATACACACATACACATATATATACATACAAAATATATATTCTTTATATATATATATATATATATACACACACACACACGTGTGTGTGTGTGTATACACTCTCTCTATATATTTGTTGGCTGTTCCCCAAGAAATGCTTCTGCCTTTCATCCTTTAAAGGAATAAGCTATCATTCATGGTATTTTTCACTTATAGAGAGGTTAAGAAAGGATCAGACTCTATGAGATTGAGAAATTTAGATTTTGCCACATACTTTTCACTAAAAATTATACGTTAATTACGAGGGCAAGTGATCTTAATTTTGACTATATATAACAAAAAAGTGTTTTATTTGCCTAGACTTGCACACAACTAAAAGTTTCATTGAAATTTAATAATTTTGTGCCATTAAATCATTGTTTTAAACATTTGGTGGAAATGTTTCTGAAATGAACTTCGTAAACCCTAATATTGCTATGTAGAGAAGACTGATATAGTGCCTATATATTACTGGGCTCAGAATCAAATATGTTGATGTTGATACTGCTATGAACACAGATTAAGATATAATCTCCTAAATGTGTGAGGTGTCAGATTTTTATCAATTAAATAAGGAAATTAGTGTAAAACACACTAAAACCTATTGTAACTTTAAATTCCCAAATGCTGATAAAGACTTTACCTTTTATTGATGCCACAGAGGCATTATAAACACAAATTATTAAAATCATACTAGCTGCATGTTAAAACATCTTCTGCACATGAGACATTGCCCAAATTCTATATTCAAAAATCCTATAAGGTAGCATCATTGTTCTTGATTATAAGACAAATGGATCATTTGTTCTGTGTGCCTCAGTTCTACTGGTTTTAATTGAATCATCAAAATGATGCCTCTGCCTGTGCATCTCCCTGCTTGTTACACTGAATGGTTGGAAGAAGAATCCATTCCCCAAGGCCAGAACTAGTCAAGCTTATCAAAATTATGTTGAAGGCAATAAGGGACAAGCTATGAATGCAGGAAATGAATGTATACATCTTAGGGCCTTGGTAACCCATTTGGAAATGGTTTTGAAATAGTTATTTGGTAACAAAGCAGGGATCATTAGCTTTTACTTCTTAAAAGTCACCCCAAAACTTAGTGATTAAAGCAACAATAAATTATTATTTCTCATAAGTCTGAGGATCAGCTGATAACTTCTATTCTGGACTAGTTCAGCTGGTGCTGTATGGCCCTGCATGGCTTCATTCACATATCTGGGGTCTCAGCCAATAAACTTGCTTGGCAGGAATAGCTGGGATCTCTTTCTCCACATAGTCTCTCATCCTATAGCTCAAATCTCTCCACATGGTGATTGAGTATTTGTAAGAAATAAAAGACTGCATACTCTAATACAAAATAAATACTTCTTAGGCCTCTGGTTATTCCACATTTGCTGCTGATCTATTGCCCAAATCAAACCGTGTGATCAAGACCAGATTCAACATATTTGGGGGGTTTAGGTTACATATATTGCCCTTCCCCCCCACCCCCGTCCCCCACCAAGTCCGAGCTTCAAGTGTGTCCATCCTCCGGATGGTGCGCATCGCACTCTTTGTGTATGCATATACCCGTCCCCTCCCCCCTTTCCTCCCTTCCCCCTGCCCGACATCCAATAAATGTTATTCTTATATGTGCACTTATGTTTTGATCAGTTAATACCAATTTGATGGTGAGGACATGTGGTGCTTGTTTTTCCATTCTTGGGATACTTCACTTAGTAGAATGCGTTCCAGCTCTATCCAGGAGAATACAAAAGGTACTATATCACCATTGTTTCTTAAAGCTGAATAATACTCCATGGTATACATATACCACGTTTTATTAATCCACTCATGTATTGATGGACACTTGGGTTGTTTCCACATCTTTGCAATTGTGAATTGTGCTGCTATAAACATTTGGGTGCAGGTGTCTTTTTCATATAGTGTCTTTTGTTCTTTCAGGTAGATGCCCAGTAATGGGATTGCTGGATCAAATGGTGATTCTGCTATGTTCAATTTATTTATCCATTTTATTATTGATGGATAATAATTCTAATATTTTCATTTTTTTGAGTTTCTGTCTGCTACAAGTAATACTACCGTGAGCATTTATACATGTGTCCTGGCACATGAGCCAAGAATTTCTGGTGGGTGTTTTCCTAGGAGGAGAATTGTTTCCTCATAGGGTCTACATATGCTTGGATGAATAAGGCTAAAGTGTTTTCCAAAAAGACTGTACCAGTTTGCCCTCCCATCAGCAGCTCATGAGAGCTCATGGTGCTCCTTATCTTTGCTAACACTTGTAATTGTACTTGTCATTGTCAATATTCTAAATTTTAGCCATTCTGGTGGCAGTGCAGTGGTATTACACTGTGTGGTAAATTTGCATTTCCCTGATGACTAATGAGCTTGAGCCCTGTCTCAGGTGTTTATTAACCATTCGTATTATCTTCAGTTGTTACATATCTGCTCAGTAGGCATCTGACTACTGGGTAGTCTGCTTTTCCTTATTGTTTTGTTGTTCTTCAGATATTCTGGGTATAAGTTCCCTGTTTTTATATCTTCCCCACTCTATGGATTGCAGTTTTCTTCTTAACGGAAGTGATTATCATAAAAGTCAGGGTAGTAGTTGTCTTTGGGAGTAGGGGGATTCTGGAATGCTGACTATGGACTCTTCTAGACCTATATAAGTGTAAATCACTCAGCCGTATATGTCTGTTTTGTATACTTTTCTGTATGTATGTTATATTTCACAATAAAAACATTTTTAAAAGGAAAAAAAAGACCAGATTCAAAGAATGAAGAAAGTGATTTCATCTTTTGATGGAAAGAATTCCAAAGAATTTATAGGTATTAAAAATGAATCTATTTCCAAACATCTTCTGGCCACAAATCATTCACTTTCCTCCCACATGCAAAGTATGCTTACTCCCATTACAAAACCTCAGACAAGTATTTTCTCATTACTCATTAGGATTTAAATCCAGGACCTAATATTCTAAATTCAGTCCAAATATAGATAAGGCTCCATTGTTGCTGACCTGTGAGTATAGTTCTTCTGATCCAGAGAACTTGAACTAAGAAAGATGAGTTATATGATACATATACAACCAGCATATTAGGGTGAAACAATGGCAGATAGCTGGCAGTAGATAAGGTCATTTAAAAGGAGAGGATTAATAGGCATATAACAATCATAGGGCCATAGCATTTTTGAAATATTTCTGGGCACACATTAGCAGATCACCTTGCTCTGTGATCAGAAAATAATAACTTGATTAGGGCTCAGTTCTCCTTTCTGACAGTGTGTCTCTATCCCATTGGTCACCATGGTTTGGGGCTGCATACTCTAACATATTCTTCTTTCAGAATAAGAAATGGCCCATGCTTGCTATTAAGTAGCTTTCTCAGCCTGTGTAATTCCATTGAAAATTGAGTCCAAAGGCCTTCTTTTAATTCGATATATATCAGTCTCTCTTAGTCCAAGCCAATACAATTCCCTTAAAATTTTGTGGGTTTTCTATCAGATTATATTTCACTCCAATAAATAAAAGGCAAGCCTAAAATACTTTATGTGACACCCTCTAGACTTACTCACAGTTATTTTGGGGATTAGGCTCGAACTATTTAGAAGCCTTTTGTTTCACTGGGAGAACTTCCTAAGTATCATCTTAAAGGCTTCAGTGAGTCTTATAGCCACCCTTAATCTAATGTTCACCCTGAGATCATGTCATATGCAAAAGGATGAAGAAACTATAGAAGATATAAGAGAACCAAGAATGACTATTTATCTGATGAGCTTAGGTATAAGATAAGCTTATAGATATCATGGTTACAGGGGAAAGCAATGAATCTGGAACTGAGTAGTCTTCTAAGAGGGAAAATTAATTATGCAAATTATGCCAAATATGCAAAGTTCCCTTTGACCAAAGAGAGTAAATTTTATATGTAAAATAATATTAACTAAACCTTAATTTGTGTTAGAGAACATTTAGAAATGACTGAATTAGTTTGTCTTTCATAAGAAATTGCCTTGGCAAAGAGTAGTATTTTCTATCTGGAAAAACTTCTTTAAATACAATAGACTAATAAAATGTTACATTTTGTGATTTGTGGACCACCAGGGAGACAAGGCTGTACTTACTTCCTCCACACACACACCCTAATACATGTTTCCACGTTCTCATTAAATATTTAATTCCTTTACCATGGGCTCAAGTCTTCTATTTAAATTAAGTAACATATCTTAAAATGTAATACTGGGATGAGTGGTGACATGACAAGCAGGGGTGCCATATTTATTTATAGTTATTTATAAAATGAAATTTTATCTCTCTGTCTCAAACTGTGATCTGTGAACCAGAAGCATCAGTATCACTTGACTTCTTACAAGACAAACGATCTCAGGCCCAAACCCAGACTTACTGAATCAGAGTCTGAATTTTAATAACATCCCCAGGAGATTTTTATGCACATTAAAATTTGAGAGGCGGCCAGGCGCGGTGGCTCACACCTGTAATCCTAGCACTCTGGGAGGCCGAGGCCTGCGGATCGTTCTGAGCTCAGGAGTTCGAGACCAGCCTGAGCAAGAGCGAGACCCCGTCTCTACCAAAAATAGAAAGAAATTAACTGGACAGCTAAAAATATATATAGAAAAAATTAGCCGGGCATGGTGGCGCATGCCTGTAGTCCCAGCTACTTGGGAGGCTGAGACAGTAGGATCACTTGAGCCCAGGAGTTTGAGGTTTCTGTGAGCTAGGCTGATGCCACGGCACTCACCCCAGGCAAGAGAGTGAGACTCTGTCAAAAAAAAAAAAAATTGAGAGGCATTATCCTGGATACTAAAAACAGTAATATAAGATAACTAATATGTAGTACCTGCTGCAAAGGAGTTTATTGCTCAGAAGAGAAAATATACAAGTGAGCCAATACAATATAGAATCACAGTTAACCTTACCGTGTGATTTGTGAAGGGTCAATATTAGCTCCTTTCTTGAACTCAGGCTTTGATGGAAAGAAAGTAAGAGAGAGAAGAGACAGAAATTACTTTTTAAAGTGTCATTCATGCTTATTACTCAGTGAAAGAAATGGTAAGAGAAAGAAAGAATATGGACACAGGTACATGGATAAGAAAGAGACAGATAGCTACAAAATCTTCCAGGTATTTCGATTAATAAGAGGTAAGTTTAATATATGAGGACACATTTATGGATTAAAAATCCTTACAAACAAATGATAAGTCTAATGAGCTACTCCAAATGACCATGAGAGATATATGTGGAAAATAAAATGCTTATTTTTGAAATTCACTGAAACTTAGGATATTTTTCTTATGTGGCAAATGCTGACAGATAAAGCACATAGGTGGCAGCAAAATACTAAGGAGCTTGAAACAACAACAGCAAAAATACGATATTACAGAGCTCAGTTCACAGAACAAGAAGGTGTCAGGTGACCAGAAAAGTATACAGAATTAACTCTCACAGAGACTATCACTTATCAACAGTTAAGCATTCTTGGCCAGGCATGGTGGCTCATGCCTGTAACCCAGCACTTTGGGAGGATCACTTGAGCCCAGGAGTTTGAGGCTGCAGTGAGCTATAATTGCCCACTGCACCCCAGCCTGGGTGACAGAGTGAGAAGATCTTATATTTTAAAAATTAAAAAAATAAATAAACAAAATAATTCTTAGCTCTTTACAGGGAAACTGGGGACTCATATCAGAATCTGCTATATATGCCATATTTTATTATATGAACACACACATAATAAAATAAATATATTGCACTAATTTCTTCATTCACAGGGAGGGTTCAGTCATTCTTACTATATCCACAATGGGTAGATAGAGATAGAAATATAATATTTGGAAGGATTTATTCACTGTATAGCTGATATATAACACTATCCACCTAATGGGACCTTCCCGAATACATTAGAGGTAAGATTCTGATGCACAGAGTGAGAAGACTGGTTATAAAGTCCCTCTGACAGATAGAAACTTAAACATGATTATGTCATGTTATACCAGAACTTACTGAATTTTCTAGGCAATCCTCTTTAAGTTGTGTGAACCAAGTACTACTCTCATAGGTATTATAATCATAATTCCCAGACTGTTATAATTTACAAAAATTATGCTTATAGTGATTCTGAGGTCATTTTTGCCAATGTTATGTATCTCTCTTCCTGAAGCATCTTGTTTTCCTTCTCCCTGTATCTCCCCACATCAGCAGGCATAGGAAATACAAACATGTGCTTGGAGTACATAATTCAGTACACCGTCTACCAACACTGATTCGTCAGAGAGGAAGCTGAATATATTAAAATTCAGGTTGGCCTATTGCCCAAAAAGTGTTTTTCTTGCTGTACAAATTCTTTTAAGCACTGGCCATATGCCAGAACCTATTTCTATGGCTGATACATTTGAGTTGGAAACATTGTGTGTGTGTGTGTGTGTGTGTTTGTGTGTGTGTGTGTGTGTGTGTGTGTGTGAGAGAGAGAGAGAGAGAGAGAGAGAGAGAGAGAGAGAGAATGAATTCATATAAACTAGAAACGCTTTATTTTACTACTTGTTTTAGCATGAATTTTAGTATAAGAATATCCATCTTGACTCTCTTTTGTCTACTTTGTATTTCTGGTAATTCATCTCTTTATCTTTGTAATAGACTACAGTATTTATCTAACAAGACTGTTCTAAAAAATAAGTGAAATTACATATGTAAATGATGGAGCGCAATGTCTTTCTCAGACCCTGCGTGGAAAAAATGTTGGTTCCTTCCATACCAGAGAAGGAGGCACTTAAGAGGTAGTGGGAAGTTGAAAGAGAGTCTGGAATTTCTTCTGCTCTTATAGACACGATGTCCAACGGAACTCAGGATACCTGGGTTCTATCTGTTCATTTATTTAAAGGTTCTAGGTGCCACATATCACTCTAAGTACTGAAGATACAATAGTTTGACCAACTGTCAAACTATTCTTTCTCTCTTAGTGTATGGATAAGTTTTCCTCTAACCTTCACTATGTTGACCAAACTAGTATAATGCATATCTTTCCACATACCCTGCTAAGCATGCTGGACACCAATTTCTTGCTAGAACTAAGCTCTGTCCCATATCTCAATGTGCTTAGTAGGGACCATGAAGGTGTAATATGATTTTTTAAGTGTCTTCCTTTGAAATTTATACACTGCCTGCTATATTACAATGTACTAAGCATTATAGCTTTAATAATAAAAATGAAGTTGAAATTAATATAACAGAATTTGAATTAATCTTTGGCAGAGTTTTTTTTAATATGTCGCTCTTCCCTCAATTCCTACATGACCTCTTTAAAGAAAGACGATTTTGAGGAACCAGATATCTCCCAAATGATTTTCCCTTGATATTTCCTTCCTAAATGATTAAGTTAAAATATCTCTGTTAAATAAGCAAATTTTCTGACCTTGACTTTATGGTGGTAACTAAAACTCTCAATATAAACGTTAGAGAAGTATATTTTCTCCTATCTGAAATACATGTTCAGGATTTTTGAGGTTTGGCATTTAGTACCAATGACACATACATTTTCATGTTGTATATTAGAGGAAGAAGTTATTATACATATAAGTAATGAAAGATGTAATACTATGCCTACCTCAAACAATATATAACTATGAAGGATTATAGCTATATTGAAAAGTAAATTGTTGTAGTGGGAAGAAATGAGAGTTAATTATAATTTTAAGGCTATATCAATTAGGATGTTTTGGGCCATGTAGTAGATACTGTTGTTGGTTTTATACACCATTTACAACTGGAGAAGCTGCGCTCATACTTGCAAGTTCTCCAGAGCACTGCCATTGAGCTGAAGGTGAGGCAGGTGATGCCTTGCTTGGAGATGCCTGTAAAGTTATGACTCATGATCCTCCTTAACCCATAGCCAATGGGGAGCAGGTGAGGATACAAAAGAAAATAGCTCTTCTTTTCCACTAAGCAAAACATAAAACAAAAACATACAAACACAAAATTCTGTGATGTAACTTGAACACAATTCAGACCAGACTGCTTTACTTCTTTGCCTTCCCTATCCCATCTCCCTCACTTCCTTAAAGATTTCTTGTGAGAACACTTTCCTAATAAATTGCTTGTGTAGGAAAACTATCTCAGATTCTGCTTCTAAGAAATCCAATCTAGGAGCCTTTGCTCCTAGGGAGCAGACTCTGAAAAAGAGAACATAGAATTGGATCACTCACTGCCTGGCTGGCAATGAGGCCTCATTGCTGGGGGTTAACAGACTACTAATATGTCTTGACATATTTTAGACACTAAAAAGCACCACATCCAAAACTAGATTTTTCATCTTCCTTAAAACCAGCTCCTGATCCTACATTTCTGATCTCAATCTCAAACAGTGTATTCTATTCTACGATGCTTGAAGTAGGGATAGATTTCTCAAACCTAGATATCACTCATTTACAATTGAAATGCTGAGTTTAATTCAAATAAATTTCTCAAAACTATTGTGTTCCACAGATCTAGCATTCTCACCACAACCATTTCACCTATGAAGGTGAGTTTAGCAGAGTTACTCTCATAGATAAAGAAAATATACTCCCATGGGGTTAGGTATGATGAATAACTATGGCCACTTACTGCATGCCATTTCATCTTTCTAATTTTAAAATTTTGGATTTGGAAAATTTTGTCAAAATACTTTGGCTTTCCAAGCTGTTCTCAAGTCAGAATGAAAAATCAGTTGTATTTATCTTTTTATTTTTTCATTCCTTCACAATACTCAGTCTGTCTCTTTGGGTAAATCAATCAGCTCTCTTGTTTGTTTAAGCCATCCATTAAGAAGGCCATCTTATTAATAAAATGTGATATATGTATACCATGAAGTACTATTCAGCTGTAAGAAACAATGGTAATACAGCACCTCTTGTATTCTCCTGGATAGAGCTGGAACCCATTCTACTAAGTGAAGTATCCCAAGAATGGAAAAATAAGCACCATATGTACTCACCAGCAAATTGGTTTCACTGATCAACACCTAAGTGCACAAACAAGAATAACATTTATTGGGTGTCGGGCAGGTGGGAGGGGGGAGGAGGGGATGCATATATGCATACGTAATGAGTGTGATGCACACCATCTGGGGGATGGACACCCTTGAAGCTCTGACTTGGAGGGGGCAGGTAGGGCAACATACATAACCTAAACATCTGTACTCCCATGATATGCTGAAATAAAAAAAAAAGAAGGCCATCTTAATGACAAAGTTTATTCATTGTGACATGTTCCCAATGATTTCTCAACAACCAACTTGCAAAATCAATCTAATATGATGTGCAAACATATAATACATTTGTCTGTGAATATCTTCCCTTTGGGAACATTTTCTTGTTAACCTTGATTAACACGTGAATGCATTTCTCATGTGAATTCTCCAGGTGATTAATTTCATGGAATGTTGTCACAATATCCAAATCTTCCTTCATTATCACTTCTGGGAATATCTGAAGTGTAGGATAAGCAATTTTCACATGGTTACATTTTAAAATTTTAGGTAAATATATAAATGCATATGAACACACACACATATGCCAAACATTACTTTGGTTAATGTCATAAATGTCATAAAGAAATTCAAAATTCTCAAGTAAAGTTTCTTCATATACCCATTAACTACACCTCTAAACTCTAATACTTTATTCTTTTTCTACTCTGTAAGAAGCTCCTTGTTTTATACAGCCAGTATCAGGGATGGGTACAAAATTCTTTCAGATTCACCACATACAATTATGGTCTCTCAGCCACCTTGTAGGAATCCATGGACAATGTCATCTTCATCAGCTGACTACCCTAGTCACTTGACTTATTCCATCTTTCTGTAGTTTGACTAATTGCACTAGGTTGGAGTGGGACATTTTATTTTATTGGCAATTACCAATAAAATATTGGTAATATTTATTTTTTCTTATTTCTCACCTTTCCAAGATTTTGCTTTCCCTGTACCATTTAAAAACAAACTTTAACTTTTTCTTGGGCCAGACTTCCTAGATGTTTCTCCTAGTAACTTTTCTTACTGTAATAGAACCATATCCAGAGTTGTTTTGTCAGTCAGAATCCAGTAGTCTATGTAGAGGTAACAAACAACTTTACAAGTTCAGAGGGTCGTTGTAAGAAAATCTGATCACTCACTCCTGCTACCTATCCAACAGAAGCCATTGTGCTCACCACAGAGCTCTTGTTTACAGAAGCTAAATTTTAACCTCTGTTTTTAAGTTGACTGTAAAAATGAAAAAAGGGCATACTTCAAAGAACACACCAACTTTAAGTTTTCACTGTGAAGTGACACATGTTATACTTGCTTATGTTTCCTTAGCTAAGGAAAGTTGCAGGGCTGGCATAATTTAAATGGGTCAAATAAGTTCATTATTTGTGAATGCATAATGGTAGCACGATGATTAAGTGACAAACTCTGGAATCAAATAATATGGATTCGAACTTACTTGCAGTACTTTCCATCTTTATGATCTTAAGCATATTGAATCTTCCATGTCTCAATTTCTTAAAGTACAAAAAAAAACTAAATAAGCATATTTACTTAACGTGTAATTGGGAAAATTCAGTGATGTAACACAGTGTCTGAATTAAAATGTGCTTAATAGATATTAGCTATTCCTGTTAACACATTCCTGGACTATATCTACATAATACTCATGTGTCTTAACTTGCAGTCTACCACCAAAAGTGAAGAAATACATATTAATTTTCAAATGTCTTGAAATATTTCCTAATTTATGACATACCACTTCTCCAATAAAGTGCAATAATTCTGTTCTTCAGTAAAAGACAACTACAAAATTAATGAAAGAAATCCATCATACACCCTGGCTGTCTGATTTTCATTAAATAACATGATTTTTAAGAAAGGTAAATAATTTAAGAATTTTTTATTTTGCTTTAACCTGAACCCAAAGTTGCAATTGCATAGATAATGCATTCTTTGTCTTTGGAATTATGTTTCTTGGAGAAGAAAATACTGAGAGAATGGAATATTACCATTATAAACTCAAATTAATCTTGGTTTTCATCATAAAAATTTAATATGTTGCCAATATAGTTTATATTTGATTGGAAAGTATACAGTATAGAAGACAATACATTTTTACCCAGAATAGACAAAGTTGCTGTCAAGGTTATCAACTTTAGACTGAGAGAATGAGGTCCTGACAAGATTATTTCCTAATTAAATGTTGCTCTCTGGTGAGCGCTGGAACGAAGTGCACAGTCTGAGGTCTGAGCCCACTGCCAATTAGCATGTCTCCATTCTGAGAGCAGTACTGTTCTCTCTTGCATTTCACAAACAGCTGTAGATCGTTTGCCTTGTCAAAATGTCAGCTCTTTCCCCCAATACTTTTAAGATAATTAGGAACACAGAACTCAGTTATCAGAATTGGCTGAATCGTGCAAAAACTTTATGAACTATAAATCTTCTTACTTTAAATTGAATCAGGAAATGTAATCCTGGAGTTCATGTGCATTAGAGAAAAAAAATTCATGTAAGCATTGTCATGCAGTTTAACTCTAAATTAGCTCATGTTCCACCTCTCATCCACTGATCATCAATAAAACTGATCACATCAGAGTCTACTTACAACCCTGTACTGTCCCCTGGTTATCTATGAAATAAAGCACAAACTCTGAACATTAATGTAATGCAAAGTCATTATTTACTTGCACCTTTCCCAAATGTCTCAGCCCCATTTCCCACTACTCTTTGCCCAAAGCTCCTTATTCATACCATATGTGGTACACTGGCATATTTGCCAAAAAGTTTGTCCTCAATGAATAAACAAAGGAAATTAGGTATAGAGCATGATTGGCAGATGAATAAATAGACAAGGAACACAAAGTATGAGAACTTCTGTTTAATAAAATTTTTAAATTGTTTTAATGGAAGGGAACAAAGTAATGATACTTGAGTCAATGAAAGGTAGAACTCTTATTTACTTAAAGCTCCAAACAAGAGAAGGCTGCCAGGCATAGCCACAGAAGGGGATTGTACCTGGAGTCAGGATCACAATAAACTAGAGCTATACAGGGCAGCTTATGAATGGCAAATGTGATGGGCTTTGCTACGTTTCATTATGTCCTATGGATTGGCTAATTTGAATAATTTTGCAGGCTCCTGGACATAGAGGATGGTACCCTAATGTCTGGTACCTTGTCCCAGGAAGACTAGAGATGTTCAATAGTGATATTGATTGTGAGAACCTGGACAAGGAAAGTGATTGGGGCATGGACTTAATAAGCTGCTTAAGAAGGAGAACTGACCAGCCTGTTGCCAGGACCTCGACCTAGGTCAGGATACCATTTTTTAAAAAATCTACTTTGCAAAGTCCTTGCAAAGTAGAGCCACCATAATATGAGCCACCATAATAAGGATGTCACCTATTTCTAGTGAGAAATGAGTTGAATTAAAACTAGAACCATGCTATGTTTATATCCTTGTCTACACTAGAAAAGCTGATGTTGACTTCATCCAGATGTTTATAATTAGGTATATTTGTCACTGCTTGTTTAGTCCAATGTCCAATAGTGTTATAAAATTATTCCTAAAACTATCGTCATTCATTTTTTTGTATGTATCCAGTCAAACTCCATTTGATTATTTTTCTAAGTCCTGAAAAAGAATCGCTTTGTATGTGATTAATGATATGCCTCTGAGAAAGGTTAATTTCAAGTGAAAATTATATTGCTAGTGTGTCATGTCAGTACCCCAATCGTGTTTTGCTATTTATCAAAAGAAAATAACAATAGCTAATAATATATCTGTGTTTGGTTCTTTGTGTGTTCTTTTGAATATTAATATTAGTTGTTATTTTAACTGGAATTATATAAATTTATATATTTTTAATGAGACCAGTGGTAAATAGGAAAAGTAAAGAAATTAATCTTTGCTGTACATTTTATTGACAAGACTAGATAGACCGCAAACAACTAAGCATTATATGTAACTTTTTAAATTACAAGATAAAAAAACTGAGAGAAACAATGATGAGTCATCTAAATTTGCAGATATTTATTAATCCGTGGCAAGTAGAACACATTTATTTACTTCTTAAAATAAAATGATGGATATTATATGGGAATTAGAAAAACACAGAATGCTAGTGACTTTCCTTTGGGGACTCTATTTTCTCAACTATGAAATAGAGAACATGTTGTCTCTCAAATTCCAGCTCAATATAATTGCATCATTTTGTGAAATCAGAGCAGATTTTTATCCTTTCTTACCTTTCATTTTTTTCCTGCCAAGACCCAACTTACATTAGATATCAAGTTTTTTCTTATATATCACTCCATTGAGAAACTATCCTTTTCTCCTCACTTGGAAATTTTCATTTGATGCAACTCATTTCAGAGCACTCTCCATCTCCTAGAGGAATGGGCAAGGTATACAAAAAAGTGGCATAAAGACTCATGCTTAGGATCCTAGATCAGAAAATGCTAAGGTATGAATGAGTCCCCCAGTGTTTACGTGTTGGAAACTTAATTCCCAATGTAACAGTGTTGAGAGTTGGGACTTTTAAGAGGTAATTAGGTCATGAGGGCTCTGCTTTCAATGAATGGATTAATGCCATTATCTCAGTAGTGAAAGTAATGCAGGAGTGGGTTTGGTGGGTTTGGCCCTCTTCTGGCTGATGTCTGTCTGTATTTCTCTGTCTCTGTCTCTGTCTCTGTCTCTCTCTCTCTCTCTCTCTCCCCCCCCTCCCCCTTTCATGTCCTTCCACCTTCTACCACTACCATGGGTTGACATAGCAAGAAATCCCTTACAAGATGCAGGCTTCTCAGCCTTGGACTTCCCGGACTCCAGAAATCTCTGTTATTTATAAATTACCCAGTTTAAGTATTCTGTTATAACAGTACAAAGTGGTATAAGACAGGAAATAATAAAATGAAAACAAGGCTTTTGGACCATTGGTTTCATAAAAGATCCCATAGCCAGAATAATATGGACTAAGCTAAGAATCAGAAGACCCCACCATAACACTAAATTGCTATGTGACCATGGACTACTGGGCCTTTCTGGCACAGTTTCCTCAAGTTTAAAATTAAATGCTAGGAATTAAATATCTTAAGATCCCTTCAAATTATAACAGTTAAAAAGCCTAGAAGATTTATGAGTACTGTGTACGACTGATGTTCAGCCAAGGGAACTAAGTTCTCAGACATATCAGGAACTCTTTCCAGGGTTTTATCCACTTGACAATGTTAAGGAGCTAGGGAAAGTAATAGCTGAATTTAAAAGCATTTAGTGACTAAAAGTTTCCAATTATTTTTTCCATTTTAATTTATCTGTTTGTTTTTTTCTTTTGCTACTCCATCTGTTTGTAAATTGTTTTAGTGGTTGCCCTCAGGATTGCAGTATACATACTTAACCTTTCATTGTCTACGTAGAATCAATATCATTTTAAATGAACTGTGAAATTCTTACCACTACATAGGGAAGACCCATTACCCTCTCTCCTTTATGTTATAGTTGTGTTACATATTACATATACATGCATAGAAAATTTCATCACACTCTGTCTCTCTCTCTCTCTCTCTCTCTCTCTCTCTCTCTCTCTCTCTCTCTCACACACACACACACACACACACACACACACACACACATATTCATTTTTGCTCTCTTTTAAAAAATTTTATCTCAAAATATTAGGGAATTACAAATGCTTTTGTTACATGGATACTTTGTATAATGCTCAAGTTGCAGCTTTTAGTGTGCCCATCACCAAAATAGGATTCATTGTACTCAATAGGTAAGTTTTTACACCTTACCCTTGGCCACCTTAACCCCTTCTTGGTTTCCAATATGCTTTACATGTCTTTGTGCCTGTGTGTGCCCATCGTTTTGCTCCCAATTATTAGAGAGTACATGTGGCGCTTGCTTTTCCATTCCTGTGATACTTCATTTAGGATAATGATCTCCAGTTCTATCCAATTGCTGAGACATTATTTCATTCATTTTTATGTCTGAGTAGTACTCCATGGAGAACTATAAAACACTGATGAAAGAAATCATAGATAACATAAATGAAAAAAAAATCCCATGCTCATGAATTGATACAATCAACATTATTAAAATATCCATTCTGCCCCAAATGATTTACAGATTCAACTGCAATTTGCATCAAAATACCATCATATTTCACAGATTTAGAAAAAAATAATTCCATGCTTCATTTGGAAACAAAAGAGAGCTCAAACAGCCAAAGCAATCTTAAGCAAAAAGAACAAATCTGGAGGAGGCATAACATTACCTGACTTCAAATTATACTACGAGGCTATAGTAACCAAACAGCATGGTATTGGTATAAATGTAGAGGCATAGACCACTGGAACAGAACATAGAACCCAGAAATACCATCTACCAATGACCAATGGATCTTTGACAAGAAGACAACATACACTGGGGAAAGGAAGCTCTATTTAGTAAATGGTGATGGGAAAATTGGATAGCCACATGTAGAAGAATGAAACAGGACCCCTATCTCTCACCATATACAAAAATTAATTCAAGATGGACAACAAACTTAAATGTAAGGCATGAAACCATAAAAATTCTAGAAGAAAACATAGGAAAAACTCTTATAGACATCAGCCTAAGCAAAGAAGTTATGACTAAGGAGCCAAAGGCAAATATGGCAATAACAAAAATAAATAAATGGCACTTGATTAAATTGAAAAGCTTCTGCACTACAAAGGAAATGATCAGCAAAGTGAATAGACAACCTACAGAATGGGAGAAAATACTTGCAAATTATATATCTGACAAAGGGCTAATGTCCAGAATCTACAAAAAACTCAAAACAGAAAAAAAAACTAATATTGCTTTCAACAATCATACATATTTTAAAGAACTTAAGAGAAGCATAATCTATTATATTATTCATATTTTTAACATTTCTGTTGCCCTTCATTCATTCTTGATGGTCTAAGTTTCTTTCTGGTGTTATTTGCCTTCCTTTTGAAGGACTTCCTTTAGTGATTCTTTTCTAACAGGTCTGCTTTGCAATAACTGCCTTTAGTTTTCTGTGAACACCTTAGTTTAGCGTTTATTACTGAAAGCTATATTTTTCTATATAAAGAATCCTGCACTGAATTTTTTCTTCTTTTAATGCTTTAAAAAAGTGCTACTTCCTTCCATGCTTTCTGATGTGAATTTCAAATTGGAATCATTGTTCCTCTATTGGTAATGCATCAATTTTCTCTGTTTCCTTTTAAAAGTTTTTGTTTTTATTTTTATTTTTGCTTTCAGAAGTTTGATTATGATATGTGTTATTGTTGATTTCTTCGATTTTATCCTTTTTTTTAATTTGCTTTGTAAGTTTGTGTCTTTTGCAAACTTTGGGAAGTTTTTTAGACATCATTTATTTAAATATTTTTTCAGCACCACAGACTTTCTCCTTACTTTCTGAGACTACAATGTCATTTTAATACTTTCCACTGTGTCTGCAAGGCTCAGTTTCTTATCTTTTGATCATTTTTTCTTTCCGTTTTTAAGATTAGCTATTTTGTGTGGATCTATCTCCAATTCACCAGTATTTTCCACTTACTCTGCTATCTCCATTCCACTACTGAGGGGGGATGTCCATGGGGGGTATTGTGTTTTATTTTAGTTTTTTTCCTGAAAGTTTATCTGATTCTCGTTTATACCTTTTTTGTTGTTGTTGTTAAGACTTACTATTTTCCCACTGGTTTCAAGAGGGTTCATGATTGCTTACTGAAACCTTTTTATGATAGCTTCTTCAAAGTTTTATCAGGTAATTCTAACATCTATAACATGCAGGCATTGGCATCTATTAATTATATTTTCCCGTGAGAATTGAGATTATCCTTTTTCTTCTATGCTGAGTAATTTTGAATTGTATCCTAGATGTTTCAATTCTTTTTTACTACTCTAAGACTGGGTCTGATTTAAATCCTATGGGGAATGATAGCAGACAGTCAACCTGGTTAGGTTCAGGTGACAAGTTAGATCTCAATTTCCACAGACAGTTCACTTTTCAAAGCTCTTGCAGTACCACTAAGATCTGTCCTGTGATGGTCTACCTCCTAGTTCAGTTCTCAAAGTCTTTAGTATGCTGTATAAAATCAGATCCATATATGTGCACCTAGAACGTTGTCCCAGGTGTTCATAAACAATTGTATGGAGTCATTTTCTTGAGTTCTTCCCTCACTGTGTTCTCTCTAATACTTTTTGGGCTCTTTTTTCCTCACCTTCTATCTAGAATGCTTGGGCTTTATTTATCTCACTCTGCCATATACTTTCACAGTGGCTCCCATGCCCAGGTGCAAGGACAGAGAGAAAAAACTATGGGGGCGGAATCTACCATTTGGAACCACAGTTCTGCCGAATTGAGAGAAAGGTTTTCCTCCCTCAGAGTTTTGGCTCCTGCTGTTTCTGCCATCAGTTGCAATCATCACCATGGGCTATGATGGAGTGGAGAAGTATATGAGAACAAAAGCACGTATATCCCAAACTTCCTCTGAGCTTCAATTGTTCTCTGGTTTACTCATTGAGCCAATAGCAGTGTAAGTCTCTTGGAACATTCTGTATGTTCTGGCATTTACGTCCAGCTTTCCAATGCATGGAGCTCTGCACAGGGGATGCCTAATAATAATTTAAAAAGCCAAACTCACTGCTGTTTGGCAGTATTATGAATCCATGTCTTTTTGCTCTATTTTTCTGCTATGATTTGTCAGAGTTTTCAAATAGCTGCCCTATGCATTTTCTCAGGCTATATAATTGTATTCAGTGAGAGAGATAGGGTAAAATGTATTATACTTACACATCGTACCAGCAATTTAAAACCTAGACTACATCTATTTTATTTAATAATGAATACGCTCAGATTTAGATGAACCCATTTTATTATTTGTTGGCTATTTATCCATTCAGTTTCTTATTCCACTGATGCCCCTTACCTGCCTTCTTTTGGATTTGGATTATTTAAATATATTTCAGCATTCCATTTTAATTTATCTGTTGACTTTTAGACTGTATCTTTTTGTATTATTTGTAGTGGTTGATCCAGGGATTAAAATTTATATATCTAAGTTCACAGTATATTTAGTGTTAATATTTTACTACTCTAAGTAAAATAGAGAAGTCTTACAAACAGGTTTGTATTCCTTCTCATTTTATTCTATGGTTGTTATATATTACATCTGCAATATTAAAAGCCCCAAAAGACAATGTTATTTTTGTTTTTGCTTTAAACAGTCACACGTTTTTAAAAACATAAAAGGAGAAAAATAGTCTGCTATATTTACTTTACATTTACCAGTGTTGTTCTTCCTTCATTTCAACAATTTCAATTTCTGATATCATTTTTTTCAGTGTGAAGAATATAATTTATCATTTCTTCTTGCACTAGTATGTGGTGATGAAATATATTGTTTTCTCTTCATCTAAGAATGTCTTCATTTCTCCACCACTCTTGAGGAATATTTTGGCTGCACATAGAATTCTGGGTTGACAGTTCTTTTCTTTGGGCATTTTAAGATACTGTTCCAATGTCTTATGGCCTTTATGGCTTCTTATGAGAAATCTACAGTCATTCAATCTGTTTCCCTATAAGTAATGGATTAATTTTTCTGGTTGCTTCCATTTTTTTCTTTTATTTGACTTTCAGCAATTTGATTATGGTTTGTATTAGCGCAGTTTTTGTTGAGTTTACTTTTGTTTTTTCTAAACTTTTTGCATCTATAAATTCATGTCCTTCAACAAATATGATTTTTAGTCATTATTTCTTCAAATTTTTTTTCTTCACTATATTATTCTTTCCTCATTCTGAAATTTAAATAACACAAATTTTAGGTATTTTGATAATGTCTCACAGATTATGGAGGCTATATCCAATTTTGTTTCTATCTTTTGCTCTCTGCTTTTCAGGTTGGATCATTTTTATTGACTTAATCTTCAAGTTCCCTAACTTTTTTTCCTGTCATCTCCATTCTGCTATTGAGTCCAAGAAATGAATATTTTATTTCAGATATTTTACTTTTTAGTTCTAAAATTTCTATTTGATTCATTTTGTAGTTTTTATTTATTTGCTGAGAATTTTTATGTTTGTATTCATTTCAATATTCTTTTCCTTTACCTTATCAAGTATGGCAAAAATATCTGCTTTAAAGTCTTTGTCTGATAGGTCCTCTACTTTTATTATCTCTTGGTTGGCATCTGTTGATTTTTTTTCCCCTTGAGGATTGGTCCAACCTTCCTGGTTCTTTCTATGTGGATGAATGCTTCATTATCACTTGGACATTTTGAATAATATGATGTGAGAATGGTTCTTACTAAAAATACTATGGAAAGTGTTTAATTTTTTGGTGTAGCAGGCAAACATCCCAGTTAGGCTTATAAAACAAGTTCCATCTAATCTTCTGTGGGTGGTGGTTTCAATGGAATTTTGGTTTTGAAAAATTTGCTGTGTCAGTTTGAAGCCACACATGTGCTCCTCAGGGTATAATTTGGAACCTGAGCAGTGATTTATATATTATTTCAGTTCTCAAAAAATTTCCTGGGCTTCTTTGAATACTTTTCTGCACATGAATAGCTCACACATGAGCCTGAGCTTGTGTTGCTTCATATACAAGATTATAGGTCCTTAGCTCAAGTGTGAATCTGAACTTCCATTGGTTCATACACAAGATCAGGGGATCCCTTTCTTAAGCTCTCTTTTCTCCAGGATTTTCCCCTTACTCTCTGACTACCAGGACTTTTTTTTAACTCATTTTTCATATAAAAATTTTTCTATGAGTGTTATTTTTCTGGGATGCTGCAGGGTTCTTCATGAGGAGAACTACCCTCGGGGCAAAGTTTGAGTGAAAAGTAGGAGAAAAGAAAAATATCCAGAAAAATGTCTTGCACTCTTTGGACCATAGGTCCCCTTTTTCCCTTTCTCCTGACAGGGCTAGAGAAAAAGAGACAGAAACAAAGAAGGAGATGAAGAAAAAAATGAGATTCTTTTTACTATCTAGCCCATAGGGGCTCTTTTCCTAGGACTCTGTATAGAAAGCCAGAGGTTCTTTGGGAGCATTCACTGACCTTCCTGCCACCATGCATTTCCACATTTGGGCCAGCCACTAGTCAAAGCCTGAAGACAAAGAGTTTTATAAAAATAAGGAAACATGTACATCATGGGTCATTCTTCCAGTTTTAACTTTCTTCCCCAATCTGTATGCTGTTGTTTACTTCTCAGAGTCTTTATGCCTTTTATGTTTTCTGCAAAGATAGGATGTCATAGGCTCATTCCATTTATATATTTGTCCAGCACCAGAAAGTGAAAGTACTATAATACATTTCAAAGGAGTTTACTGCATGGACTTTGAAAGAAAGGTTTTTTTTTTAATATATACATATAAAATTTTATATATATAAAATCACATGCACATATAACTTATATATAAAAAATCAATTTCATGTCAATTACAAAAGTCACCAGTGAAAAATATTGGCCTTTCTCCCTATGCATGATATATTTCTGATTAAAAGAACACCGAATTATTTCAGATGCTTCTCTTTAGAGAAATAAAGCACAGTTATGAGTCATTGATTTTCCTCCCAAGATACTGGAAATTTAGTGGCACATATCACAACTTTCTTTGATGGGATAAATTTCTGAGTAAATTTAAATTTCCTGGATGGTGGACCAATCCTTGACAATTGACATGGATTGATGGGTATCCAACTTAAGAGAAAATCTTTAAGATTTTACCTCGTTTACTCTGCTTGAAATATATTTCTATGTGAGAAATAAAGGGGGAAATTCACTTTGTCAAAACAATATTCTCTAAGTATCGGAATTAATGACTAAAGGAGGGAAACATTTAATTTTCAAAAAAAGGAAAATTAGGAGTTATTTCATATTGCTGTATTATGATTACTTGAATTACATTACCAGACAGACATGTATTGGACAACTCTAAATAAGTTGAGTACATAGCATAACTAGGTATAAATCAGGACAGAGAAATACTTTTTCACAATGTGTTAGAATGAGACCTAAGGGAAAACTTGGGTGAAACATCCGTTTTACTAATTCAATAGAATCTGGAGGCAATATTAAAATGACTTCAGGGTTTGACTTGCCTTCATTCATTAGTAGCAAACGAATATGCAGTAGCAGGTTAAAGACAGGAGAAACAGCCTCAGATACAAATCGGACTTTCTTAATTTTTCACTTATCTCTTTAGTGGAAAGCATGCTTATATGTTCTTCCTTTTCTTGTTAGTACATTTGTTTTAACAATACAAGGAAACAATTTAAGGGAGTAGCAGTAGCACAGAAACCTTTAGTAGGTGCCTAATTTCTTCTCACCAGAGGAAGTTCAACCTGCAGCCTCCCTCAGGCACACACTTCTGGGGGAACTCATAGTGGCAGTGGACTTCCGGTTGAGAGTTATAAGTTTCTGGATCTTACCATCTCTGAATTCAGGTTAGGCTTATATCTACCTTGCAAACAATGCTTCTCTCTCCCTTCACCATTCTCCTTCCTTCCTTTTGTCTTTTTTATCTTCTTTTCCTTTTTATCCCTTCCTTTCTTTTTCTTCTCTTTATGAACCCCCTTTCTTCTCTTGCTGCATTTTTGTCATTTTCCCTCCTTTCCACATCCCTCTCCCTTCCAGCCTTCATGTCAAGGCCATGTCCATAAAGTTTAAGTGGTAAGTAGATTTCATTGGATGATATTTTAATTTAAAATTTTAACAGAACGGAATAAATGGAGCAAGTCTTATTATAATTATTTGCAGCAAAGAAAGTCCTCAAATGCATAAGATGTTTGAAAAGTAGTGAAAATAAATGAACAAGATCAAGCCAAGGACTCAATTAAATTGAGACAAAACACAGTTGTGCTAAATTTGAGATGCCCTAATTTGGTTTAGTCTTTCCTTGTTATTAATTAATCAGGAATGAAGTTATATGAAATATTACAACAATGAAATATACAAAAATGCTAAAGAACTCTATTGACCATATATTATTGTTTATATATTTAAAGTTTACTTTAGTATTTGGGGATATTTTAAATTAAATCATTCAGGCACGCATTCATTTATCATTTCCAATATGTTACAGGAATCAAAAGAAACTGCAATGAACATTAGATATAATAGTTTTGCAAAATATTTTTAACTAAAAATACCTAAGAGATCCTCTAGCCAAATCCCTCATTTTTAGCATCAATAAATCTGAGCTTTTATGATGACAAGGACTGGATGCCAATACAGGAAATAGAAGTAGGGTTGGTCTCTTCCTGTGAAAATTTACAATCTCATGGAAAAGTAAGATGTATGTTAGTCTCAATTAATTTTTTAAGAACGAATAAAGAGTTGAAAGTAGAAGAGAAAGATGGATTTCACAATAGGAATGTGCTATAAATTGTTGACCTGCACTATTATCCCTGTAGTTCTGAGTTCTCCTCTGTATTCAGAAGCATATATTCTGTAAATTACATCTCTGAAAATCTCTTGCTAATGTGATTCAAATTATTGCTCACCAGTGAGTGGTGCTTCTGAAAGATCTAGAAGGTCTAGGGAAGGAGAAGCCTTTATTCTCTCGTAAGGGCTACAGATTGGCACAAGGGCATTGATAGATGTGAAATGCAGGGTTTGTTGTTGGTTTGGAGGCATCTTCTTCAGACCCACTTTGGTGTTGCAGGCAGCTGAGACCTCTGGTTCCTGAACTTACAGATTTTCTGAGAAGAACCTTTCTGATCTTTGCCCTTCCCCCATCTCCCACCAGTTATGTAAAGCTTGATTTCCTCTTATTAGGCATACTCCTCCTCTAAATAACGAGAATGGCTTACTGACCAAACCATGACCAATACAAGGATCATGAATAACACAGTGATGCAGCTTTAGAAATGTAAATAAAATTGAAGCCAAATGTTTCATGACCTTAAAACTGTGCCTCTGCCTGTTGGAGAGGAGGAGGTTAAGAACTGAATAAATGGACTCTGCTTGTCCAGCCTCTGTATCCTTCCAGGTCCTGCTTTGCCATGGCAAGGAATTATCCTGAGAAACTTGCGGTGATATTACTGCATGAACGAGGTTTGCTGGGTGTTGAAGGAATGAAGGTATTCATGAAGAGAACTGAGTTCTCCAGAGTTTGGATAGAGATTTCTACATTAGCAATTAGCAACATAGATCAAAATACTTGCTGACAAGTAGATCAAAGTGTGTGTGTGTGTATGTGTGTGTGTGTGTGTGTACACACATATAGGATCTTCCAAAATGTTTCATGGCTCTGAGCTTAGAAGGAGGCTAGAAGGAAGATGTCAGTAATATATGTGCACATGCACACACATACACACATACACCTATCAAGTCTATCTGGAAATTTATATTATTGGGAAGCCTAAGTGTAACTAGCTATTAATATAGACATAATAGTGATAATGTTCTTGTTACCCTTAGCCTAATTTTACATTATAAAATCTCCCAGTCTGCACTCCCTAAATTCAATCTATTTGGAAATTTTGTTTTGATTGTTGTTCTGCTTTGTTTTTGTTTTATATCATGTATATTATGCATTTCTTTTTTTATTATTATTATTATGCCTAAGCATGCCATAGGAGGCAGGTTGGGGTGTTTTTTTTTGCTTTTATTTAGCTTGAATGTGTCCAACTTACTCTCCTTCATTTAACTTTCTTCTCATCTTAAAATATCAGAGTGAAAACATCCTTCAGACATAATCGAATCTCAGTTTTCTCAGTTTTTAGATGAGGGCAATGAAGTTCAGAAACAGAAAATCATTCATTTTTCAAGAAACATTGGCTGAAAAAGTATGCTATAATGAAAGCCAAGATATTTCTGGTGCTGTTATGATTTGGTCTCTTCATGAAGTTATGCAGTCTCTGCATGTGATAGATTGATAGGTTGATAGATCAAAAGACAAATGCTAGAGAGGTAGATATGTAGATAGATAGATAAATAGAAAGATAGACTTTATTTGGTTATTTTAATAACAATAACATATTAAAGTCCTTGAAACACCTCATGTATTTCTGAACAATCATCTTGTCTATGTCAGTTAAAGCCCTGATTTTCATAAAAATCCTGTTTATATCAAATTGTGTTAGATGAATAATATTTGCCACAAAGTGACCAAGCTCTTCATCGGAAAGAACATAATTATCTGTGAAAAATTTGATGTTAATTATATCCACCATGTGTTAACTTAAAAAACCAATTAAATGAATCATCCATTTTTATGATTAAGTTTATCATCTTGTTTACCATCAAGAAGTAATAAGAGCAGTAGAAGACCCTGGCTTTAGATAAATCTGAATTTGAATCCCAGAGCTACCCATAAAGTTTGTGACCTTGGCAGGCTTCCTAATTTCTCTGAGTCTTAGTTTACTTACATATAAACTGGAGATGATAATTACCACCTTCTAAACTCAGGTGTGATAGTCTGTGGGAATCCTTGGAACAAATCGATGCTTGCCCTGGCACCTCTGGAGGAAAGTCGTTGCCCTTTTCTCTGCAAGTGCATCTGCAACTTGTATTAAAGAGTAATTATCTTATTATGTAATACGGCAGCTTAATGGGCACACAATAAAGGCCACTGTTTTATAAATCATAGCATTCCCTGAAATAAGCAACTTGTTTCCTTAACCATTCTTTGTACCTGACTCATGATGTCTTTTTCCTTTCATACTTTGATAGCCTCCTATTTTATTAAGTTTTGCTATTTTCTGAAGTCATAGTGACAGTAGAAACTTTCTTGTCACCATAGCTACATCTAAATCCTGCTCTGGAAAGATTAAATCTGATTCATTAGGTTGCCACATAACTTGATTCATTCCTTATCCCGAGAAGAGTTTTCATTATTAAAAATTACTAATTGTTAATAGTCATTCTTTAAAAAGCACATGCAAATATGATGAGATTTAATTAAGCTGAGCAAATAGAAGGCAGATTTTCAATAAAGGAGAATTAGCTATTTCTCTACTAATTTATTTAAGAGGGAAGAAGAGCTTTTGCAAAACAGCCTTTTTAATTATGAGTATATTTTAGAATTAAACTTCTAATACAGTCATACAAATGTGGCAGAGAAAAATATGAAAATTATATTAAATCACTTTCTACACCTACCTGCTCCTCCACTGGATGGGATATAGATAAGGTAGTGGAGAAAGCAGTGTAGCAACAACTGTGAGTGTGTGTGTGTGTGTGTGTGTGTGTGTGTATGTGTAGTATGCGTCTTGTGGGGTGTAGTATGTGTGTCTAATAAGTACAACAATAGAAAGAATCATCCTTCACATTTTACTGAACTTTTTAGTTTTTAAAGATCTTTTAACTGAATTATCACATTGAGTAGTATAACAACTCTAAGTAATGTTACTCTCATTTTTTTTTTTCTTTTTTTTGATAAAGATACTTTCTCTGGTACCCAGGCTGGAGTGCAGTGAAGCGATTGTAGCTCACTGCACCCTTGAACTCCTGGGCTCAAGCACTCCTCTCTCTTCAGCTTCCCGAGTAGCTGGAGCTACAAGCATGTGCCACCATGCCCAGCTAATGTTTTGTTTTTTTAGAGACTGTGTCTTGCTATGTTGCCCAGTCTGATCTCGAACTACTGACTTCAAGAAATCCTCCTGCCTCAGCCTCCCAAGTTACTGTAATTACAGGTGTGAGCCATCAGAGCCACTTCTACCCTCATTTAATAGATAAGGAAATGACTACTATGGGCTAAGTGACTTGGCAAGATCATGCCATGGTAGAACTAATAAGAAGCAGAATTGACTTTCAAATATATCTTTCTAACTCCATAACTTTTATAGAACACCACACTGCGTTGTAAATATTAGTTTACTTTTTCCCTCTCCCTACTAGAACTTAAACTTCAGGAGACAGAGATTAGTTCCATATTCAATTCTGTGAGCCTAGTGTCCAATACATGCCTGACACATGGTTAAGTGTCCATTATTTTATTCTGGAGATCTAGTTGTAGCTCTAGCTCTCACTTACTAGTTCATCCAGTCACCAAAACTCTGTAAACCTCAGTTCCTTATCTGTAAAATGAAAGGGTTAGATGGTATAATCTCTGAGACCCTTGCCATATCAACTGTTTCATTACTCTCTATCTTGGTGTTGAAGCAGCACTTCTATCAGCCTCAGAGCAGGAGATAACATTCCTACAGTGTACAGCAAGTTCCATCAAGTCCTGTTTTCAGGATTCACTGAAAGGCCTTTCTGTTAGGTTTTAATATCTTAATAGTAGAGGCCTACACTCTAGTCAAGGTTCTGCTGTCAGCTAACTGCCATATAAACCATGGAAAAAATGTTTTATAAGTTTGAGGAACAAAAATGGTAAAGGGAGAGACAAGATGAAGCCAAATATTTCCTTTACATATAAACAAAATTAATTAAATAGAAGAGGTTTTGATAGAAGGGGCACTACATTTAGGATCATCAGCCAGCTAGACACAAATTCATTTATTTGAATGTAATGTTTTGGGGGATGTCAAAGTTTGTCCTTAAAAACTATAGATCATATCATTTCCATCTCCTTGTCCCTAGTGTTGTATTGCATTTTTTCCCTATAACCATCAAAAGGTTCAGGTCCCCTGAGATCAGTCAAATAGAATGTCTATAGGGAGTGGGTAGCAGATGTGTAATATACTGATTTTTCATCAGAAAGTCCTGCAAACAAAAATCTCTTATCAAGTTTGTTCATGGTAATTTAGCATTATCTGTGTTGGCAGCTAGAATCCTGAAGAGAAATGCATATATTACCTTGGACAAGTTACCTATCCTTTCTGAAGTTTTAAGAGACAGCAAACTCACTCATGATTAGCATATGTTGTACTCTTCTCTTCAATGATCAATGTCCTGTTTATCTCACTGAGTTATTGGTAATAGTAAATGATATCCACACAGTAATGAAAATGCTCACAAACAGAAAAGTGTCATCATAAGAAATGAATTCTTAGGGAAAATCACAATGTCAACATTGGATGAGAAAGATGCAGCCAGAGAGTTATGGTACCTCAAATCTGCTAACCTGGAGAAGCAACAGCTAGAGCCATACACTGGCAGGAAAACAGGAAAAGTACCCATTTTTAAGCACATCTGGAACTTTCTCTATAACAAAGGCATGCTCTACAAGGAAAGGCCTTTATAAAAATGTGATTTGGGAATCTTTTCCCACCTAGGGAAAAGGAATTCCTCCCCATTGCAGCCCTCACAGTATTTTTGTCTCAAATAAGAGAAAAAAAAAAAAAAAACAAAACAGCACGGAACAGTTTCAAGCAAATAGATAGGTAATGCTGGAGCCAAAGAAGGGTTAGGGGAAGGGAGAAATCTGTATACTACAGGGGGACAGAAACAATTGTGAAGGCCAAGACCCCATAACACAGGTACACTAAAAGCCTAGGATTTAATCAGAATATTACAGAATATCCTTCCCTTGCCCCACACCCAACCACCACACCAGCAAGTTTAAAGTTTTGTAATAGTAAATTACAGTGGAAAGAGCTGCAAGACACAGACTCTGAGGATCTTCTTCTTGCTTATGTAAGATCCCTGACTTTGTTCAGGGTACTGTACCATACATAATACCATAGATCGGGTGGCTGAAACAACAAACATTTACTTACCGTTCTAGAGGTTGAGAAGCTGAAAAATAAGGCATTAGCAGATTCGGTATCTGGTGAGAGATCACTTCCTAGTTTATAGACAGCCTTCTTCTCTCTTTGTCCTCACATTGTGGAAGGGGTTGAGAGAGCTCTCTTAAGTGTCTTTCATAAAGGCACTAATTCCATTCATGAGGGCTCCACTTCATGACCTAATCACCTCCCAAAGGCCCAACCTCTAAACAACAACACACTGAAGATTAGGCTTCAATATGCAAATCTTGGGAGGATAGGGGAGACAAATATTCAAAGAGCAAGTGAAATAAATAGAAAACAATTACAAGATACGTATTAATTCAATTATATCATTGATCAATTTAAAAGTGAATAACATAAAAACATCAATTAAAAGACAGATTGTCAGAGTGCATTAAAAAAACCAAGATCCAGTATGTTGTCTATAAGAAATATACTTTACATATAAAAATTCAGATAAGTTAAAAGTAAAAGTATGAAGACAGATATACTATGAGAGCAATAATCAAAAGAAAGGTGGCATAGCTATATTAATCTCAGATAAAATAATGATAAAGGAGCCAATTTTGCAAAAGACCTAATAATTTTAAATGTGTGTGAATGGTACTAACAACAGACTCTTAAAAAACTTGCAGTAAAAAATGATTGAACTGAAAGGAGAAATAGACAAACATGAGTTGTATCAACCCTAAGCTCAACGAAGGCACAGTTTTTACCTATTTTAGTTACTATCATACCTCCATAATTGTAAAAGTGCTTCATACATTTTAGGTTCATAATAAACACTTCTAGGTTGTAAATACTGTAAATGCCCCAGTATATTGTCCCATTTGAATAAATATGAGTTACATCCAAGAGTTGAGTGAATGGATATTCTTGGAAAGAGTACTATTAAGTGCTGCTGCATTGAGGATGGCTTGAGGATGACTCTTATACCAAAGAGTGTACTATAGAGAGAACATTAAAAAATGCATAACTCTGTTCTTCCCAGGTGTATTTTGGGCTCATGTAGGCTAAAATGCTTTTTTTTCTTCCATCAGCAGTAATAATGCATAGGAAGCCTCAATAAGGAAACTGACTACGCTGAGTTGGCTTCTGTAACAAAATGAGTTTCATAATACTACAGTATGCCTGGAGATGCATGATGATTGACCCTTGCATCCTGATAAATTTCATAGTTCTTTCTTATAAATGATAATTTTATAGTTATTTAAGAAGCATACCAAACTATAAATCTCATCACGGCAGGTTTTGACTTTTCCTAAGCTTTCTGAATAAAAACTTTTCATTGCTCATGGCAGTTGTTTCCAATTCAATAAAGGGATTTTTTTTCTGAAGAGGAACTTTTGAAAACTAATGATAAAGAGGAAACAAATTGAAACAAAGTTCTACATTCTTCAGAGACATCTATCTAAGCAATGACACACACTTAAGAAGATCAATCATCTCATTTTGTATTTATCAATCATAACATCTTAAAGGAAACTAAGATTTTGATTGAATTAGTAAGTTTAATTTAATGATACCTCTCAAAAGAGTGCCAGTTCCAAAATAGATGTGGTTATAATGATATGCTTGATGGAGTTGGGGTCAACGTCTGAAACCTATTTTCAAATGTATTCTAAATGACAGTTCTATATGAAGAAAAAATAGGATGTATAATCTTTCTAAACTTTGAATTACAATGCGCATTTGGAGACTCTTAGAATCTTAATAGGTTAATTAAACAAACCATCTTAGTCCTTAAAAGAAAAAAATAGTACTTCTTCTGTCATGTATTACTTTCAAAACATAATACTGTGTTTTCTTAATTAGCCTAATAGTTCCATAAGGCAATCCTAAATTGACTAAAATATTTTCCACTTAAATATATATATATATATATATATATATATATATATATATATATATATATATATCCCCTAGGCATGTATCTCTTAAAAGTCCTGAAAAGGAGCATAGTCTGGAACAGACAAGTAATATTCTTTATGAGTATACAATTTTTGAGATTAGCATTAGAAAGTATTGACAATATTTTAATAAATTATTAACCAAGTCGAGAAGATGTCCAATAGATTGCATTGTTCCCCTGTGAACTGACAAATAATAATAGCAATTTTAGAAAAATATAAATCCTTCTTGTTCCCTTCAGTATTCAAGATGATATAATCCCTAAAATAATTAATCTCTAATACATTGTCTATGTTCATCTCACAAAGACATAGGCCTCTTAAGTGCACAGCCATTATGCATTGTATAAAGAGGGCTACAATAAGATTTCTGTTTATAAGTGGGATGCACAATACCAGTATGCAAACTACAAAATATACAAAATACAAAAACAGAACAAAATAAGAGCTATTTCATAAAAGATGCAGATATAAATCCTATAGGACACTTAGTGAAAGTAGTGACTCTTTCCTGTTGTCATTGTTAAAGTGATAGTAAGACGAGAGAAAAAAGTAATTTCAGGTGAAGAGAAGTATATCTGCAGTATATATTTCAGTCTGATTGTTGAAAATGTAGGCATAACATAAAATGTGGAAGAGGAATACAAAGTTAGGTTTTGGTCAAATTGGAGAATAATAAAAAGGTTGTGCTGAGGAATTTAGTGTTCAGCTCTCTCAGTTGATATAATAATGATTAGAGATGGAGAAGTTTGAAGATCAATTAAAAATGTTGCAGTAATTTTTAAATTTAAAATTATATCAAATTTAAAAAAATAAAAATTTAAAAATTTTGATTTAAATTTTAAATCCATAGGAAGTCATCCTAAAAAGTTAAAATAACAATAACTGTGCATAGACATTAGCAGCCACAGCAGCTTCTGAAGTTTAAGTTTAGACAAGATTTTTAAAATAATGGAAAATAATAATTTATATAAATAAAATAAAATCTAGATTTATTGCAATACTTCTTATTGATGTTCAGCTTTCAATAAAAATTGTGAGACCTGTAAAAAGCAAAACAGCAAAAATGAAAAATA
>RJWJ010003146.1:0-90190 GCA_004363605.1 Indri indri | reverse complement strand
ATACCAGCCTGAGCAAGAGTGAGACCCCGTCTCTACTAAAAATAGAAAGAAATTATTTGGACAACTAAAAATCTATATAGAAAAAATTAGCCGGGCATGGTGGTGCATGTCTGTAGTCCCAGCTACTCGGGAGGCTGAGGCAGTAGGATTGCTCAAGCCCAGGAGTTTGAGGTTGCTGTGAGCTAGGCTGACGCCACGGCACTCTACTCCAGGCAACACAGTGAGACTCTGTCTCAAAAAAAAAAAAAAAAAAAAATGGAAGCTGAATACCCCAATGAGGGTATTTTTTCCAAACTTGAGTTGGTGTCATTGCCTATTCTGAGACGTTCTTAGACAACCTCTTCCTTCCCCACTCATCTTAAGAAAACGCGAAAATCTTCTCACCGTTTTGGGAGGCAGCACTTGCCAGGGCAAGAGCCACATCTGCAGAGGACACCACCGCATCCTCAGGAACATGCATGGCTCCCACCAGGTCGTGCACGTTTAGGAAAGGGTGAAGTTCAGCCACTTTCTTGGGAGAGATGATCTCAGAAGGGATGCCTATGACACTGCCACAGAACACAAGGGGAAAATGACATTCACTGGTCCTTCGGCAGAGGTCAGTTTGGTAAAGTTGGGATAGGCTTCTACCCTCTTACGTACTTCAGCCTTGAGTTGATGCGCTTCAGGGAGATCAGCCGGTCCTGAGTTTGAGCCAGACAGATTGAGCCTGTCCTTATGTAACCTGCAAGAAAAATCAGCCCAAACTGAGACAGACCAGATCAAATGTAAGGTGGGACAGTGGAAAATCCATTATATTATATGTTAGAAGACCTACGATGAGTTCTGAGACTGTCACTCAATATTTTCAGATGAGTTAATCGGCTTCCTCTGAGCTTACGGGGAAAATTTAAAGCGCTCCAGATGCACTAAGGCAGCATTCCCTGTGCAAACATTCTCAGCTCATAGTTCTATGATGATCAAATGATATTCTAATGTACACAAAATCGGTCATAATAAAAATGAACGATACCACTGCTAAAAAAACCTTTTTTAGGTGGGGATGCGATCTAGAATCCATCCCTATTCTCCCTCCTTTTAGGCAATTTCACCCTTTCTCCTCCTAGTCTTGGAGGGAGTGTAATCCTTGGTGAAGGCCACTCACAAGGATATCAGCTACCAGGGTTGGCTGGATCCTCCCACTCCTTCCCCAGTATAGCCGAACAATGGCCATGTGATCTAAGCTCAGCCAATCAGACCCTCCTGGAATGCTTGATCTATAGCAAGTAGGTGAAGGCTTAAGGTCACTTGTCTCAGGGGCAGCAGTGTCCTGGCTAGACAGCTCCTGTTCCAGCTGAGGGACTGCCTGCCGTGGGAGCCCCGCATCCTGGCCTCCAGGCTGCCTCCAGCTGGTAGTCTCCTACCAACTCCACAGACCTCCAATGCCCTCCCAATACACTCGCTCCTTTTTGCCCGAGTTAGCCAGAGCCAATTTCTGTTGTTTGGAATCAACATACTCGATATACAACCATTATTAAACTTGCCAATGACAATCCTCCTAAAATGCAATGACTTAGTTCTTATAAACAAAAAGTTGAATCAATCAGGTATCTTTAAAAAAAGAAGTGCAGTCAGGATAATTTACATATTTTCTTAATTTCTCTTGAAATCATCAGATAAATATGCCTCTTACTGACATGACAATAAGGTCCCAGTTTGGAGGAAATGAAATTTCAAAGCCTAGTTTTTAAACATAGAGTTGAGCATGGTGCCTCATGCTGTATGTAATCCTAGCACTTTGGGAGGCTGAGGCAGGAGGATTGCTTGAGGCCAGGAGTTCGAGACCAGCCTGGGCAACAGGGAGACCTCGTCTCTACAAAAAATAAATTAGCTAGGTGGTGGTACGTGCCTTTAGTCTCAGCTACTAGGGAGGCTGAGGCAGAAGGATCCCTCAAGCCCAGGAGTTTGAGGTTGCAATAATGCCACTGCACTTTAGCCTGGGCCAACAAAGTGAGACCTTGTCTCAACACACACACACACACACACACACACACACACACACACACACTAAAATAAATACAGTAGATATACTAGCCTAGTGCAGCAATCCTGGCCAGTGATTTGTGGGCCACGCTCTGAATCTCACCTTTAGATGGATAAAGGGTCCAGCAGCTATTTTCTACTCTCTACCGAAGACTACATATAGGAGAGTAGCATTGTACATGCACCTACATGATATATCATGTTAAACTATGTTAAATTATGTTCCCCCAAACAGAACTGCCTATCATAACAAACTTAATATACCACCCATTAACAAGATTAAAATTCTGCTATTTTCCCACAGAGGACTTTTAAGGTTTGGACTACAGCAATTCTGGCTCATAATTTCCTTTCTCAAAGGTTAAGAGTCATAAAATAGATTACATATCAATAAGAAAAAAAAGGCCGGGCGCGGTGGCTCACGCCTGTAATCCTAGCACTCTGTGAGGCCGAGGCAGGTGGACTGCTCAAGGTCAGGAGTTCGAGACCAGCCTGAACAAGAGCGAGACCCCGTCTCTACTAAAAAATAGAAAGAAATGATCTGGACTTAAAAAAAAAATATATATATATACATATATATATGTGTATACATATATATATACACACACACACACACACACACATATACATATACATATACACATAAAAAATTAGCTGGGCATGGTGGCGCATGCCTGTAGTCCCAGCTATTCGGGAGGCTGAGGCAGGAGGATCACTTGAGCCCAGGAGTTTGAGTTGCTGTGAGCTAGGCTGACGCCACGGCACTCTAGCCTGGGCAACAGAGCCAGACTCTGTCTCAAAAAAAAAAAAAAAAAAAAAAAAAAATAAGCGCTGTCATACACTACTGGTGAGAGGATACAACCCTTTGGGAGGATGATTACATTTCCTCAGATACAGATTTTCTCATTTCTTCTTATTTCTTACACAAAAGTAGCATATTATCTGCCCTCTTTTACACTTTGCTTTTCTCACTTAACAATGTATCCCAGAAATCACTCCACAGCAGTTCATAGAGACCTTCTTCATTCTTTTTCACCTACCTAGTAGTCCTCTGTGTGGATGTCCCATTTATTCAACCAATCTCCATGTCTGGGCATTTAAGTTTGCAATTCTATGATTACAATTAAATAGTGCTACAATAAATAATCTTGTGCATACATCTTTTTGTACAAAACATTCTTAAGTGGAAAAAACAAGGTATATAACATGCTTAATATATTTTGGTTAAAGTATACCTATATAAACATACAAAAAAGGGAAAGATTTTCATTTTTTTACAGTTTTGTGAATTTTTTTTTTCTTTTTTTCTTAGAGACTGGGTCTCACTATGTCGCCCAGGCTGGAGAGCAGTGGCTATTCACAGGTGCAATCATAGTACACTATAGCCTCAAACTCCTGGGCTCAAGGGATCCTCCTACCTCAGCCTCCCAAGTAGTTGGAACTACAGGTACGTGCCACCATACCTGGCTTAAAAAGTTTTTTTACCCACTAAATAATTTTTTAAACTCAATTTGTCAATGACCTGAAAAATTGGATTAATCTCCCTACATCTGGGTTTCTTCATATGTGAAAGAGTAACCCTTCCTTATTATAAGATCAAATAATATAAGGAATACTTTTCAAAGATTATTAAAACTTTTAGATGATCATATTCATTCCAGTCACTTGACAAAAATTATATCACATGTAAACTGAAACACTGCAGAAACTGATATACAGCATGGTCAAGGAATGAAGAATCTTGGATTGATCTAGTATTCTGGATTAAAAAGTAGTTAATGTACCCCTCACCTGGAAGAACTATTCGTAGAGGATTAGCATATAATATAATCAGCCCTCTGTATCTGTAGGTTCTGCATCCATGGATTCAACCAACTGAGGATCAAAATTATTCAGGGGGAAAAAATTCCAAAGTCCCAAAAAGCAAAACTTGAATTTACCACGTGCCAAGTACTACACTGAATCCACGTGAATGAAGTGATGTGCAGGTACCGTATTATGTATTATAAGTAATCTAGAGCTGATTTAAAGTATTCAGGAGGATGTGTGTAGGTTACATGCAAATACTATGCCAGTTTATATCAGAGACTGGAGCATCTGTAGATTTTTGCATCCAAGGGGGGGGCGTCCAGGAACCAATCATCAATCTCCCACAGATAACAAAGGGCGACTGTACTCTTCTCATTAAATCCAGATTGTACATATGTCCCCTCATCTTTATTTAATGATACAAAAATAGTCTACTGAGTAAAAATTATCATGTGTATAGACCATGGTTAACAGAGAATTCTCGATTGCTGATGCCCCCTCAGTCATCTTTCACGGCACCACTGGCATACCGCAATGGGGTGACAGATTTCAGGCCACCCCCTTTACACTTCCTTGCTTGACTTCCTCACTGCTCCCCAGCGCTGCCCATCCCCCCTCACTGCCCTACAAGCACCAAAGAGAAGTCAGGCCAAATAAGGAGCTCCATACTGTGACCCAGAACTAATGCTGGGCTAACCTACCTTCTAGCCCTAAAGCAGCCTGTGATTCTGATTCCTCTGATGCATGCAAGGCTCAGAAAAGCACTAGTAACTGAGCCAATTGCTCTATCTCTGGCCCATTCTATGGACCCCCTTCTGATTCAAACCTTGGTTGATACCTGATTCAAGCACCTTGTTGCCATCAAATTCAATCCAACCGAAAACAGGCATCTTCTCCAGTAAAAGCCAGGGACAGCATAGCAGAACTACTTTTACTATGTTCTCAGAAGGAAGCCTGGTTAAGTTCAACGACACCACAGAAAGTCTAGTGGTGTCACTAGACTTTCTAGAATAGAGACCAGGGTGAGACAAATGAACTATCGGTCTTGAGACTGGGCTTGACTCCAGGCTTCTGACTAACCTTTCACCTTACAGCAAACTGACAGACTCTCCTTCCACCTTGTTATCACATGGGATCACAGTACAGATTAGTGTTCTTGTGCTTGGAACAGTTCCTAGCTATTCTAGTACTATTTAACTTACAATTCCCTGCGTCATTTTCCCTTTAATTATACAGATAAGAAAAAATATATGTTTCTGCCTTATAATCAGAAATATACTTAATAACAATTGGTGAAGTTTAATGGCTCAAACTACGATTTAACTATCAAGCATCTAAACTTAAGATTTTTCTCCTCTTGTTTGTTTAAGAGTCAAGTATTGCCATTTACTATGTTTAAATGAGTCAAATACATAGGAAATAACCCAGGAAAACTTTCACATAATGACAAGAATTACAGGATCCAAAAAGGATCTAGGATATTGATTGAATCACCTCATTTTATGGAAAGGAAAACTGAAGACAGCTCAACGAGCCAAGTAACTTGCTCAAGTTAACACCCTGGCTGATGGCAGAGTCTGGACTAAAACCCAAGTCGTAATTACCAAATCATCAGGCAAAGCAGGTATAGGACCAAATACAGTACTGAGCAAAAGAGTCTGGGAGGACAGGCAGACCAGTAAACAGTAGATTACCTGCTTACCTGTTTGGATCCCTGTTTCTTGCTCTAACTGATGGTAGAGTTTGTTTGAATAGTCTGCCATCTTCTGCTCAATGGTCAAGTGCCTGGCGGTGCTCAGGATGCCAGCACAGAACCTTGTAGAGCCGGCAGCCAACCTGCAGGATGGATGCAAAATGCTATTAGGTAGATTCACGTAAGTTCAAGGTTTCTCATTGTAGTATTATTTGTAATATGAAAAGATGGCAACAACCTAAATGTTCATTGACATGAGACTGACTTAAAATCTGGGAGTTCATCTATGCAATGGAATACTATGTAGCTATAAAAAAAGAATGAGAAAGCTCTTTATGCACCAATATGGAACCATGATAATGAAAAAAGCAAGGCGAGGAACAGTGTTTAAGGTATGCTACCACCTGTACAAAAAAGGGGGAAAAAAAAGAATATTCATACACACATCTATATACCTACCAATATGTATTTGCTTATGTATGTACAGAACGTATCTGGAACTTAACTTGCCTCCAGAGAAGGAAACTTGTAGTTAGAGGTCAGGTAAGGGAGGGAGACTTCCCCTGTACACTCCTTTACATATTTTCAATTCTGAATCATATATTGCCTATTTGAAAATAAATGAAATTTAAATTGAAAAAAATGTCTCCAGTTTGTGGTAGACAAAAGAACACAAAAAGTTCCGGTAATGCTGGGCCCGAACACCCAGCTGTGCAAGGGACCCTGTAAGTCAAGAAAGCAGGTGGGGTTGTAAGCAGGTCATTTCTCTCCGATTATTTAGCACTCAGTAAACCGCCAGCTGTGTCAGCACTCCTGTCGCTTGAGTTACTGTTTTACTCTAATGATTCTATTTCCCACATCAGATTGTCAGTTCTCTAAGACACATTTTTATCATTTTTGTAACTAACGTACAGCCACTACCCTGGAGCTGCTACCCTGGCTGGGAGTTCCATTAACTCTGGCTGGTGGCTAACGCCTATAGCTGTGGTGACATTTGCTGGGACAGCGGTCCTGAAGTAGCTCTGATGGTGGCACTTACCTTTGGGTGGACATTAGAGTCCCTTGGGTATTTTAAAAATACTGATGTGTGGTCTCACCCCTAGAGATTCTGGTTTGTTCTGGAAAGAGGCCCAGGCACTGGTATTTGTTAAAAGCTCCCTGGGGAGTTCTAATGTGCAGCCAGAGTTGAGAACCACTGATCTATGAGGAGGACAATACTAGAGATGGAGAAGAGGAACAATTATTTAATGAAGGGAAGTGTAAAACCATTTCACAAGCCATTGTTGAGGCACAATTTCTTTTAAAATTTTTTTCTTAGAGATGAGGTCTCACTCTGCAGCCCAGAGTGCAGTGGTGCAATCATAGCTCTCTGCAGCCTCTAACTCCTGGGCTCATGCGATCCTCCTGCTCAGCCTCCCGAGTAGCTGAGACTACAGGTGTGCACCAACCACCGTGCTCAGCTAAGGCATAATTATTTTTAAAAGTCAGGCTCAAATAAGTCCTACTTATGTCAATTCTAAGGTATTACATGATCTTGGAGCAACAAATTAAACCAAAAATGAAGCTCCTTAGGGTCTCCCACTTAGAAATATATACAGTGAGATGAGTTTATTGTTTTCTATGGCTAGAAAATGCCTGACAATTTAAAAGGACTTCAAAAAACAGGAGAAAGATTTTGACATTAAGGAAGCACTATGAAAATTTACACTCAACTCATAAACTTAAGAGAAACTTCCCCAGAACTGATAACCCACCTGCAAATAATGGTTCTGTTTTTCTAGGCCCAAGAGGCAAGAAAGTGAGTATTATGAGTATTAAGAGGAAGCAGGAAAAGTAAAATATTGGAGAACAGCAGTTTTTCTAAGAGAAGACCGAGGCTGCTCTTTGCCACTGAGCTCCCCTGGTTGAAAGGTATCTTAATTTACAACGGCATTCAGGTTTCCTGACATACTGTAATCAAGAACAGGAAGTACCCCACATTCAGTAAGATCGTTAAAATGTATTGAACAAACGATAAGCTGAAGGCCTGGCACAGAGAAGACCATCAGTAAAGGTGGAAACCTTTGTGGACTGATAAGATTCACTTGCAGCAGCAAAGAAGTTCCCTGACATGGAACAAATGTAACAGAATGAGTTACTTCTATTTCCAGCTCCACTTTTCACACCATTACGATATCCACTGCCTAGGGCTATGCTTATCTTACTTTATCCTAAAAGTACAAAGAAATAAGCCTCTCCCCACCAGAACTTGAAGCTAAAGTTATCTTCAAAAGGCAACTAAAGGCCATGCTCGGTGGCTCAGGCCTATAATCCTAGCACTCTGGGAGGCCGAGGCAGGTGGATCCCTCAAGGTCAGGAGTTCAAGACCAGCCTGAGCAAGAGCGAGACCGTGTCTCTACTAAAAAATAGAAAGAAATGGTGGACAACTAAAAATATATATATACAGAAAAAATTAGCCAGGCATGGTGGCACATGCCTGTAGTCCCAGTTACTCGGGAGGCTGAGGCAGGAGTATGGCTTGAACCCAGGAGTTTGAGGTTGCTGTGAGCTAGGCTGACGCCATGGCACTCACTCTAGCCCGGGCAACAAAGCAAGACTCTGTCTCAAAAAAAAAAAAAAAAAAAAAAAGGCAACTAAGAACACAGGTGTAAGGGATCAAGTATCCTAGTTTGCCTGGGAGAGTTCTTATTTAACAAGCTGGTCCCGTTTATCAACACCATCCACTTTTGCTCTTAAAAGTACCTCACTAAATAAAGCAGAAATCCAGGAGTCTAAGTCTAAACCGACAGACTAATATGTATACGGAGTTGAGTAAATAAACTGGGGAGGAGGGAGTGCTCTTCCCAACAGCAGAATGCCAATTAAATGTGGAAGGATGATGGAAAGAAGAATCACCATTTGTCAACCATCATGTCAACCACCTAAGTCTGGTAGGTGGAAGTCTGATATAAACAGCATATGGGTACGATCTGAAAATCCATCTCCTCACAGGGTACTGGCCCATTACAAGGGGGAAAGAGTGACTCTGTGGTAGAGATGCTTGCAGGACACCAATGTAACTGGGTGATCAGGGTTATCACCACCAGAAGCAGGACACGCCAACCATGGGCCTCCTGATGTAGTGCACTGCAGACAGCCTTGCACTTCTGTGGTCTTCCTGCCAAAAATGTATGTCCTGGTTGTGAGGACGGTTGCACAACTCTGTGAACAGACTGAAGGCCACTGATGGTATACTTGACAAGGATGACTGGTGGGGTAGGCAAATTATTTTTTATCACAACACAGCTACTTTTTAAAAACGTCTGACCTGAGTCTGATCATAAGCAAACATCAGCTGAACCCAGGTTGAGGATTATCCCGCAGAGTGAGAGGCCTATTCTCTTTAAAACTGTCATGGACATGAGGGATAAGGAAGGACTGAAGATACATGACGACTGAACAATACTCATTCCTGGGTAGGATCCTGGATCGGAAAGGAAAGAGAGACACTATTGGGATGGTGGACAAAATCGGACTGAAGTCTATGAATCTGATGGTAGTTTCCTATCCAGGTCTTCCTGATGTGGAAGGTTGTATGGTAGTTCTATAGGAAGGTGCTGTTGCTTTTCTGGAATATACATGCTGAAATGCTTGGAGGTGATGGGGCCTCAGGTCTGTGGCTCACTCTGAAATGGTCAGAAAAATACCAGTGACCATGGGCATCTATGCATGGATGGCTGTGTATGTCTATATCCATCCACACACGGTAGACACGGGGTGATGGAACAGGGGCATTAGAGGGATCTGGGTAAAGGGGATATGGAAGTTCTCTGTGCTGTCCTTGCAGCTTTTCTGTGAAACTTGAAGTTATTTCTTTTTTAATTAATTTTTAAAAATTATTATAGATTCAGAGGATAGAAGTACAGTTTTGCTACGTGGATATAGTGCATAGTTGTGAAGTGAAATTATTTCAAAATAAATTACTGGCTGGGTGCAGTGGCTCATGCCTGTAATCCCAGCGCTGTGGGGAAGAGAGCAATGTAAGAACCGAGCACTTTAAGTGAAAACAGGCAGTTGTCTGCTTTGCTTAAATGAAATCCATTTTATTTCACAAGCACAAATTCTTGTCAAAGTCTAAAATGTTGCCAGGCATGGTGACTCGCACCTGTAGTCCCAGCTACTTGGGAGGCTGAGGCAGAAGGATCACTTGAGCCCAAGGAGTCCAGTCTGGGCAACATAGTAAGACCCTGTCTCTTAAAAAAAAAAAAAAAAGTCTAAAATGTTACAGAAAACTCAAAGCTTCAAGGTCAGTGTTTTCATATAAAGAAAAAAAAGGAGTTTTCATGTTCTGTAAGACTCCCGTGCAGCACGCGTTTGCACATAATAAATTTGTCATATTTTTCTCTTGTTTTTTTAAAAAAAGCCTCAAGGTTGCCCAAAACAAGGAAAGTTGAGAAACTGTCACAGCCAAGAGGAGCCTAAGGAGCTATGACAACTAAATGTAATGTGCTATCCTAGATGGGATCATGGAGTAGAAAAAGGAAACTAGGGGAAAAGTGAAAAAAATCCAAAAAAATGTGAATTTCATATGAAACATTCATAGTAATGTAAGATATTAACAACAGGTGAAAGTGGGTGTGGGGTATATGGGAACTCTACACTATCTTCACAACTTATCTGCAAATTTAAAACTGTTCTAAAATAATGCAAAAAGTAGCAGAAATCCAGGCAGAATGTAGCCACTCTCATTTTGGCTCAGAGAGGGAGGTCCTGAGCCAAGGGATTCACACTGTTGCATGACTACAACCAAGCAAGGTAAGGTGCGCTGTGAACCTGAACTCCAGCCTTTTAAGACACTTGTTTTATTGAAATCTCCCCCCTTTCTAACTACCAGAAAACACAAGTGTTGTTACGCATCACTAAACAAAGTACAGGAGATACCACCTTGATTCTTTTCATGCTATTTAATACTTAGCAACATTTAGATCAGCTATCAGTGGAACAGTAGTCTCACCAAAAGAAGAGGGAATGAGAGAATCTTATACAATTAGTGCAGCACAGATGGGGCACGGTGGCTTGCGCCTATAATCTCAGTGCTTTGGGAGGTCGAGGCAAGAGGATCGCTTGAGGCCAGTAGTTTGGGGCAGGTCTGGGCAACATAGTGAGACACTGTCTCTGCAAAAAAAAAAAAATTAGCATAGCACAGCCATAGGCCAAGTCCAGTTTGATCCTTACCTGCCCTGCTCCAGAAGGACAATATCCTTCCACCCCATTTTGGAGAGGTGATAGGCCACGGATGTGCCCATGACTCCACCCCCACAGACAACCACCTGTGTCTGGGTGGGCAGGGCAATAGAATGCACCTCGGCAACTGACGCACTGCTTCTTGCTGAGGAGCAACTCTGCCATCCGGGGCGGGTTCTTTGTCTTCGGACAATCGATAGCAACCGGTAGAACATCACGTCTGTCACCAACTGGAAGATTCCAAGAATTCAAACTAGACAGAGAAAATCGAACATATTTCATTCCGCTTAACGCAGAGCATAGGATTAATGAGAAAAGGATTTAGCAAAGGACAGGACTCATTCATTCAACAAACATCTGAGGACCTACTGAGCTTCAGACACTCTGCTAGGCGCAGATATTAGCAGTGAACAAGAATATGAAGTCCCTGTGTGACTGGTACACACAAAAAAAAAAATAAAAAAAGAAAAAACAAATAAGAAGATGAAGTCCCTGCCTTTATGAAACTTGCCTCTGAGAGTTTGTGTGAACAGCGAGAGGGGCAATCAATATACAAATAAGATAAGAAAATAAAGTTAATGTGATAGAGTAACCAGGGGTTTATATAAAATAGGATGGTCACAACAGGCCTCCAAGGAAGTGGTATTTGAAATGATACCTGACAGATCAGAAGAAACCAGCTATATGTGTTCCACACACAGGGACGGGCATGTGCAAAGGCCCTGAGGTAAGATGGACCTTGATGAGGCCAGGAATAAAAAGGGAGGCCAGTGTGCATACAACATGGGGAGTGAGGGGGTGCAAATTAAGACAATGCTAGAGAGGCAGCGGAAACCAACTATACACAGCCCTTGAGAGTGCCGTCACCAGGAGCAGGAATTTTGTTTTAAGTGCAAAGGAAAATCACTAAAGCAGGGCAATGAAAGGATCTGGGATGTTTTTCAAAGGTCAGTCTGGCTCCATGGTGGAGAGTGGACAGTAGAAATAGGAAAAGCAGAGAGATGAGTCGGGAAGCTACTACAGTAATAGAAGGAAGACATCATGGTGGCTTAGACAAGCATGGTGGCAGTGGAGTCAGAAAAATGACTGGATTGTTTTGGGAGTAAAAATGACAGAACTTACTTGCCAACAAACTGGATATTAAAGCTGGAAAAAGGAGAAATAGGATAGTTAAGTTTCTGGGTGAAGCGTGAAGGCTAGGAATGAGGAAGGAGAGTGAGCGAGGGTGTGTGTACAGTCAAATGTTATGTTTTCAGACATGTCAGGTGTGAGATACTCACCAGACATCCAAGTGGAAATACCAAGCAGCAGCTGGACATATAAGCCTGAAAATTGAGGAAAAGGTTTGAGTCATCAGCATGTATACAGCATTTAGAGCCCTAGTACCCAGAGAGGCACAAGAAAAACTCTAACGGCCCAGGCACTTACAGATTGGCAAGAGAAAAGAAGGACTACAGATTAGGCCTGAACACTGCGGCAGATCCCAGAGAGCGTCCAGATAAAGACAGAACTGGCTAAAGAGAGGAGAAGGAGGGGTTGGTAAGGCAGAAAGAAAACCAGGCAGAGGTGTCTCAGAGGCCAAGAGAGGAAAGTGTTAGAAGTTGTTGTCAACTACAGATGGTGCTCAGGTGGTTAGGCAAGACGAACAGGTGTCCAGAGGCATTTGACAACATTAGGGTCCTTGGTGTTCTCAAAAAGAACATTTTCAGGGGAGTGGCAGGGATGAAATACAGTCCAGTGCAAAGTGAAGAGTAAAGGAGATGAGGGAGTGGAGGCAGCTCCATTACATTTTGCTCTGAAGAGGAGCAGAAAAATGGGACAGAAGCGAGAGAAGAATGCGGGGTAGAGCAAGATTGTTCATTTTTATAGACGAGAGATATTAAGGATGTTCACTGCTGGTGGGAATGACCCAGTAAAAGGGAAACAGACGATTAGAAAGGAGAGGCAGTAACAAACAATGGGATCCTTGGGAAGGAAAGAAGAGATGCAATCCAGGGCCTAGGTGAAGGATGGCACGCCTGGTGTTTCCATGGGTGACCTGGTGGGGATTCAAGTATTTACGGTCTTTTCCTGGACAGGAAGAGAGGCTTATTAGCCACGTTGGGCTTCTCATTTACATGAACATGAATCACAGGTGGTAACAGAGCACACACTTCTACAAGACAATAAATATAGTAAGTTGGGGAAGAAAAAAGCAAAGGCTCAGGCTATCAGGGAAAGGATCATATAGAAAGTAGAATGAGGTCAGGTATGGTGGCTTACACCTGTAATCCCAGCACTTCGGGAGGCCAAGGCAAGAGGATCGCTTGAGGCCAGGAGTTCAAAACCACAGGGTGGAGACCTGGGAAACACAGGGAGACCCCCATCTCTACAAAAAAACAAAAAATTAGCTGCAAGTGGTAGCACACCACTATACGCCTGTAGTCCCAGCTACTTGGGAGGCTGAGGCAGGAGGATCACTTGAGCCCAGGAGTTCAAGATTACAGTGAGCTATGATCGCACCACTGCACTCCAGAGAGACTCTCTCTTAAAAAAAAAAAAAAAAAAGGAAACAAGATGTAAGCTGAGCCTTGGAGAGGCAAAATTTGGACAAAGACACAAAGAGAAAGGGGAAGCATGATGAAGTTTCAGAACAAGTCTGACCATACTGTGTGCTTGTGAGTAACAATAAGGAACCTGGTGTGGAGGCTCCAGTGTTTACAATGAGTGCTGGGTAGTAGGAACTGAAGGAAGGTGGATGAGGTTTTGCTATATTGCCCAGGCTGGTCTCAAACCCCTAGCCTCAAGTGATCCTCCCACCTCGGCCTCCCAAAGTGGTAGGATTACAGGCGTGAGCCACCACACCAGCCCTTCTCTTGACCCTAGCTCCATCAGCTACCCTCTTTTTCAGGCACCTGCAATGTTTCCCTCCCTTCTGCCTTCTTTTTCTCAGCATTTTAATAGTTTGAGTCCCTTCTGAGTGATTTAAGAAACAAAAGCTTCCCAACTTTCTTCAATTGGCAATTTTTAATTTTAAAAATTCTAACTATAGGTCGGGCGTGGTGGCTCACGCCTGTAATCCCAGCACTCTGGGAGGCCAAGGCGGGTGGATTGTTTGAGCTCAGGAGTTCGAGACCAGCCTGAGCAAGAGCGAGACCTTGTCTCTACTAAAAAAATAGAAAGAAATTATCTGGACAACTAAAAATATGTAGAAAAAATTAGCCGGGCATGGTGGCATACGCCTGTAGTCCCAGCTACTAGGGAGGCTGAGGCAGGAGGATCGCTTGAGCCCAGGAGCTTGAGGTTGCTGTGAGCTAGGCTGATGCCATGGCACTCACTCTAGCCAGGGCAACAGAGTGAGACTGTCTCAAAAAAAAAAAAAAAAAATTCTAACTATAAAAATTATGGTCTTTGCAAAAACTCAAATACACGAAGAAATTAAGATTTCCCACCACACAAAGATAATGATATCAGTGTTAAGTGTATTAATATTTTCTCAGAATTTTTTTTTTATAGCAATGAACTGCCCCGATGTCCACCTGTCCACCACCACCCTCATCTTAAGTCTTTATTTTCTTATATCTTATGAGTGTAGTCTGCTGGCAGGTTTTTTAGGCGATAATTTATTCTCAACATATATATCAAATCTGTCTTTTTCACTTGACGATAAATTAATATACAGAAAGAAGTGCTTATATTTTCTGTTTTTCACTTTTCCCTTATCCTACTCTCTCCTGAACCAAAAGCAGTCTGGCTTCTGCCCCAACAGCCACTGACCCTGCTCTGGCCCAGAACACTAATGTTCCTAGATTCCAAGGATGCTTTCCGGGCACCATTACACTTGACCTCTCCACGGCAGTTAATACCACCGATCACTCTTTCCTCCTCACATGGTTTCCTTGTTTTATTCAACACCTACTTCCCTGCTCGTGTCTTTGCTGTCTTCTCTCCTCTGCCCATCCTGATGTGGTGCTATCCCCCAGGGCTCTTGGAGGCCCGCTCCTCTTCGCATTCCACACGCTCTCCCCGGGTGATTTCATTTCCGACTATGACTGACGGCCTAGCCCACCACAATCCTGAGCCTTGGGCCTGCATACCTAGCTGCAGAATGGCCATCTCCACCTGCATTCCAGAGGTAAAACGGCACACCAAAAGGTAAACCCCTCTTCCTCAATCTCCAAACCTGCCCCCACTTCCTGTGTCCCCCAAGTAACACCACATGCTAGCATCTTGGGTGTTAGCCTGGGCTCTGCCCTTTCTCTCATCTCCCCTACCCAGTCAATCATCAAGGCCTAACACCTCTACGCCCTAAACCTCCATGTCCACTGCTGGTCTCACGCAGACCACTGCAGAAGCTTCCCGACGGGGCTGCCAGCCCCTGATCTGCACATCATTCTCCCCTCCACACCCCAATCTTTACACGGGAGTCTGAACAAGTCTTCTAGAACAGAAATCTTATTTCATGCCCCTGTTCATATCCCTTCAATGACTTTCTGATGCCCTCAGGAAAAAGTCAAAACTCCTTAATACGAGTGCAAGATCCTTCACAATCTGGTTTCTTATCTCTGTTCTCATTTCTCTTCTCTCCTCTCACACTCTGATCAAGCCAGATTGAACTACTTGTAATTCCTCACACGTGTCAGACACGAACCTTCTCTTTCCTCTCCAGGACTATTCCTGCCACCTCTCCCCCAAATGAAGATAATCTCAGGCTGTGGCCTCTTTGACATCTTATCTGACACCTGCCCCCCATCCCAACACTTAGGTTAGGTGACTCTTCTACGTTCTCCCATAACACCCTACACTGCTCCCAGCACAGAATTTACCGCAGTGTGTAATGGTCGATTTGCCGATCTGAAAGGCCACACCCAAATCCGGGCTTTGGAGCCAGACAGATCTGGGTTTGAAAATCTGTCCCCCGCCTCAGTAGCTGTGTGACTTTCAGCAAGTTGCTCAACCTTTGTGCTTCCAGCTCCTCATCTGTACCATGTGCCAGGAGTACCTACCTCACATGGTTGCTGCAAAGACTAAATCCGACAATGCAGAAAAAACATGACAACTGGCACCTAAGCAGCACTCAGTAAGTGGTAGTTATTATTCCCCTATTATAACTGAACTCTCTGAGAGCAGGGACCAATTATAACTTGTTCCATTTTCCTAGCCTTCAGCATAGGCACCTAGGAAATATATGTGGGCACATGAATGAGATGACAACAGAGAACAAAGGTGATGGGGGGAAAAAAATCAATGATGACTCAGAGATCTTAAGGATAGGCCCCAGACTTGAGGGGATATCTAAATAATTGAAATAATTTTTTTAAACTAATAGTTTTATAGGTAGTATATGCATAGGTAGTTTATGTGCCAGACGCTGCCCATGTATACAACTAATTGAATCCTCACAATCCTATGAGGTAGACATTACCAGTTCTGTTCTACATTTGAGAAAACTGTGGCACAGAGAAGTGAAGTGACTCACCCAAGGTCCTATAATACCAGTGAGTGGCAGTCAGGACCCTAACCCTGCAAGTCTGGTACTAGGGCCTGCCATTAATCATTACTCCATGCTACCTTGCATGCCACCTTCTTGCTACCAGATGAGTAAAGAAAGGGCAGCTCTGAGGACAGACCCATAAGAAACCTTCCCTAGCAGGAAACTGGGAATTGCAAAGGTGGCAGAAGAATCATAGTAACAGATGAGTTTCAAGATGGAACAAACAATGTTAAAAGCCCAGAGTGCTAAGAAGGAAGAAAAGGATTTCTGACCTTGTGCTCACCATGACCTTCAAAAGAGTGAAGTGGTAAGGGCAGAAGAAAAGAAGGGCTCAAAGTAAACAAGGAAGGAAAGGGGGGCACCAGAGTCTATTCTAGTAGGTTTGGCAGGAAAACTAAAGCAAAGCTTGATAGCAAAGGTGATAAAACCAGTGGAGAAGAAATGCAAGATGCCACAGAAATAAACCACATTACCTGGTTTAAACAAATTTTATATTTTTTAAAGTTCTGGAAAATGTATAATATTCTCTGCTAAGAAGAATAACTTCTGCCAAATAATATTAAGACTGGGGCTAGCTCTGCTCAAATTCCAACAAGAGCAAGGTGATAGCCCTAACGTCCTGAGTTGTCCTCTGCATGGCTACAGCACTGCACAAGTGGACTGCTGGTCACAAGGAAGACCGGCTGAGTATGGGTGGATTCACATTTCCCACACTTGTCTCAGCAGAAGAACCACCTGGGACACCTGTTTAAAACAACAGATTCCCAGGCCCCGCCTCTGCAGATTCTGATCCTGCTGGTCCAGGAAGCCGTATTTTTCAACAAGTGCACCAGGTGATCACGGAAGTTTAAGACACTAATACAGGTCCCTACCACTGGAAAAGCGTACCCTTTGGACTGGCTTCTCCTCCTCCACCACCGCTCCCGTCCCCGTACATCATGCTTACACGCATGGGCGAAATGGGCCTGGAGGTTCCCAAGTCAAATCTGAGTACCACACACATCACTCCCGAAAGGTCAAACATAAGAAAGCTCACTGCCCTGGCCTAGACTTTTCCAGGTAACTTCTCCGCGGGATTCTGCAGCGGTCTTACTAGTTAGTAAAGCACAAGCGGACCGCACATTTCAACGCGGGAAAACAATTCCACCTGCAGAGACAGATGCCCGGCTAGACAAGCCGCAGTTGGCTCTGCGCTGCAGAGGTGTGTGCATGTCTGAGGTGGGGGCAGCCAGAAGCGAGGTCACCCCGGCCGCCCTGGGCATCCCGGGCTGAGGTGCAGGCGCCTGGAAAAGCAGGTGCGCAGGCCCCGGGACAGCCCGGCAAGGGTCCCCAAGGACCGGACAACCTCTGCAGGACAGTCCCGGCATCGGGACGCGCCTTCCTTAGAGTACCAGGCGAAACCGACCCGGAACGGAGGATTGCGGGGGACGACCTGTGGGCGAGACCAAGGCGGAAAGGGGGCAAACCAGGGGTCCCGGGGCGCTAAGGTCCGCGGGGACCGAGAGGACGGAGCGGCCCGGCAGCTGTCTCCTTACCTCACGGGACCCCCACAGGCTCCGCGCTCAGTCACACTCTGGCGGAAGCAAGGCAGCGGCCACGACGGTTGCAGGGGGGGTCGCTGCGGGCCGGAAGGGGGAGCAGGGGGTGGGAAGGGGGCGGGGCGGAGGGAGTAAAAAGTTCCGGGGAAGCGGGAGACTGCGACCTTCCGCGCTTTCCGGCCCCCCCTGCAAGGGTACGGTCGGAGCGTGACCGCAGCCGCGCACGAGCGCGCCGTGGCGTCACCGAGGAGGTCCCGCCCCTGCCACGTGGGATTGTTTGGATCTCGCGAGGCTCCGCCCCCGGGATCACTCTGCCAGTCAAGATGGAGGCGACCTAGAGGCTTGGACTCTCCGGGCCATTTTACAACTCGGGCTTCGGACCCGATCGGCATCGATTTCCGCAAGTGAAGCCAACATGTCGGAGGTGGGCAGCAGGCCCCGCTGGAATGTGGGGAGTGCGGGAGTTCTTTCTACCCTCGAAGCCTGTGGCCAGGTCCTACCCTATAATGGGTCCGCAGCCCAAAGCCACATGCAGTCTCCGGCGTAAAAAAGCTTCTTACACCGGTGGTCACGCTATTTCTTGGAAGTCGCTCTGGGCCTTCCTGGGCGAGGCTCCAGCAGAGCGGATCGGAAATCAGTTCTACTGGCCTGGCCCGACATTGGAGGCAGGATTGGCAAGCCCGAGTTCCTGCCCCTATTTTAACTACTCGCACCTTCGCAGTGGGCTCTGCTCAGAGGAAGAGCAATCATTCCTCAAGCCTGAGAGAAGTTCCCCCATCCACTTCTCCCTCACTATCACATCGCCCTGTTTCCTTTATAGAACTCATCACTATCTCAAATAGGTTTTGTTTACTGCCTTTCCCAATGGTGCAGGCCCGGTCCCCGTTGACAGAACCTTTGTCTTATGCACAGCTATATTCTCAGCACCTAGAACGTTGCCTGGCACATCATCCAGTAAATATTTATTTAAATGGATAATGATCTAACAATGCAGCCACTATAACATCTATAGCGGCACACTCTCCAGTTTCCATTCTCTGGCTTCAGTGCCATCTCCCTACACAAGCCAATCTTGTGTTTTATTGCTGGCCGCCTGGGACAAGGCATGGTGCTGGGTGATGAGATCCAACGATGCACAAGAAAGAGAAGGCTTCTGCCCTTAGAGAGTGGTAATAAAACTCCAGGGACCCCTATGTCACCATGCTAGCCCACAGTCTACATAGTTTATACCCCACTCACTAGCCGGTCAACTCACACAAGACCACCACCAGATGAAGTCTGGCTACCGAAGGACTGAAACTGCCTTTTGCTACTGATATATGAAAATTCAAGACATTCTGGGCTTACTTACAGAATTTAACTAAGGTTTAATGCTTGGTGTCACCTACCTGTCCAAGATACTGAGCCATCTGAGACATATTATTGGGCAAGCCTTTGCTGATGCCCAGGATGTGACAATTTTGGGAGAAAAACATCACAAATTTTCTTCATGAGCCATCTGGCTCATGCCATATCCAGGCACATGAATTTAGGAGGAATCTGGTTGTCTGCAGGAGATGGTGGATGAAGTAAAGTGGTACTTCACGTGCCGATTCCATTCTGTTTACGTGCGGTAAGTAGTGAATGAGCTGTGTAGATCTCTACCTGCTTCCACCCCCCATCACCATAATCAGCCTGCACTTAAAAATGCTAAGTCCTAAGGCTCCGATCATTGCCAAGGATGAGTCTTGTCCTTTGTAGGCTCTTGTAACCACCAATGCACTACATTTCAAGGGGGGTTGAGTGTTTTTATGTTTTTGGCTTCTCTTTTTCCATAAAACGTCTGAGTTGTTCCGTGTATGATTCTTGACTTCTCTGAACAGAGCATCCCTTGAAGAATTAAATCTTTTTTCATAGGTAATTTTTCTTATGAGATTTGGATACACTTAGCTTTTTATCCTTTGCAAACATCTTCTGCCTTCTTGTTTTCCTGTCAAGGAAAGGATATTTGGGAAGGATATTTGTAGTATCTGTTTCAAAAGATTTATATCAGAATTTCCTCTGCACACCAAGAGCTAGAGCTTGGAGCACCTCTTCTCTCTAAGCCGGGTTATAGTGCCTTACACTCCAGAATGTCAAATCGTGGATGTAGGTAGGAAGAATGAGAAAGAAAGAAAGTTCGTTTCAGCATGTGGGCTCCCATCCACCCCGCATAGCCTCTCCTTCCTCAGAACAAGTGGGCATGGGGTAGAAAGCTCTTTCAGGGAAGGGTTTTCTAGCAGCACCGTTAACACTTTACTCTGGTCAACACTCGGGATGTATAAAAGCACCATTGTAATTATTGTAAAGTACTGTAACTCATTATTCGTGTCTGTAGATGTGCAGGTCAGCTCAGCCCTTTTCTGTTCCTGTGTAGGGTTAGAGTGTGGTCCCGAAGACATTCGAGGCACTTTAGTAAATGGGATCTATTCCTGAGAAGCCCGGGTGACTTTGGGCACACAGGGTGACGGAGCATTTCTGCCCCCGTGAATGTGGTATTAACGTTGTGCACTGTATTTCTATCAAGCTAGGTTTCCAGTAAGATTTCCTTTTCATGTTATGAGGTTTGTAAGTGAATAAACAGACATCGTAATGACTCTTGCTGTGTCCACTTGTGTTCTTCAAGTGCAGTGACTCGGCGTACGTATTTGCCATCACAAATGACAGTGTACGTAAAACTGTTTGAACCTATCTGTGTTACCACAGTGTAAGGAAGAATTTGGAAACTGAGGTAGGAAGGATGTGGGTGTTTATCTTCTCCTCCATGCAGCCATGCAGCACTGGCGTGGCTGAGGGGAGCCTCTCTCCTCCCCCTGATGTTACTGTCGCTGTCACTGGACTGCACTGTGTGCCTATGACTGACTTCGTAGTCCGAATGTGGCCTTGAGACTACCACCCATGTACATGGGAGCCCATGTTCGTGTGGAAAACAAGGGTGCGTGTCCTGCTCACACCGTGGGAAGTGGGGGACATGGTCTGAGGGAAGCAGCCAGTGGCCTGTTCCTAGCGTCCATCCACACGTTCAGTCACTGGACTTGCTCTGTTTATCCAACCAGTTTTTGAGCAGTTACATCCGGGGATCCCATAGGCTAACACGTCCTCAACAATCTCTTCATCTGGTCTTCCAAACCCCCTTGTATTTCCAGTTTCATGAATGGTCAGCCCCGCCAGACATCTGGGAGTCATCTGGTCCCCTCTCACCTCTCCTTCCACCTCCAGTTCAGCACCTGCCCAACAGGCTGTCTCTTTAATGCCTCTCGGCTGTTGGGACCCCTCTGTCCCCACCACCGCTGCCGTGGTTGAGAGTTACCGTCCCTGACTTCAGTACTAACCTCCTAACAATTCTCCTGCTTCTGTCATCCCCGTCCTCCCTCTGCAGGGTTGTCTGAGTCACAGCAGGTCACTGACTCCCTGACGTGAAACCCTCAAGTGACTCCCCTTCACCATGAGATACATCTCGGACTCCTGGCCAGCCAAGGGCTCTGTGGTGTGCCGGCCGTGGCACTCCAGGTCTCAGGGACCCCGCTGGGTGTGATGCCGGGGTCTGCGCCCAGTTCACTCTCCCTGCCTGCAGCTGTGACTGGGTCTTATCTCTCACCCTGCTCTTAAGTCACACTGAGAGGTTTGCTACACCCACATTTTGCTCGCTAAAATGCCCTCCTGGCACCCGACCTGCCGTGCTGGCAGGAAGTTCTGAATTTAAAGTCACATGACTCCTTCAACCACCCTGGCAGAGCCCTCCTGTCTTTCAAAAATTCAGCCCAAGACCACCACCGTGTCCTCAGCGGAGCCTTTCCTTCCCCAAGAGAATGGGCCTCCCTCCGGTGTCCCCGCCACACCGTTTTCTGATATTTCTTGTCTTTTTATCCCTACTGGTTCTGTAAAACCCTTTGAGGAGGACACAACTTCTTTGACAGTCCAACATCTAGCATTTGCCTGGCATTTAATAGCTGATTAAATGAATGGGGAAAAGTGGAGAGCCAAAGCTTTAGAATGTTTTTAAGATTTAAAGATGTAAAATGTTTTAAAATTTTTTTATTGGGCAACGCTTCATTCTATAAAATAAGTATTCCCCTGTTTTAAAATTTTTAAATGACTGTTTGCCAACTTGAAATGGGGGGAAATGCCCCGTTGCCTCCCAGGTCAGACGCGATTCCTTTATTGCCTTTGTCCACATCCACGGCCAGTAGGTGGCTCTGTGGCGTGTGATTTGAGGTTTCGTGGGCTCACAGGGCTGTGTGGACTATGTCAGGATCAATTAGAAACCCGTGTCAGACTCATGAGATCTCCCTGGGAAGGCTGATAACCCAGCGTGGCCTGTATGGCACAGGACTGAAATGAGGCTCCCTGGGTGCAACCTTGACAAGAGGGATGTGTCCTTTTCCTCCAGCTGCTTGTTCCCATGAAAGTCTGTAGAGTTAGGGACCCTCAGACACTTAGATCTGGGCCGTCACCTGCCTCAAGCCCCTTGGAATCCCAGATAGTCATGGTGGGTTAAGAGTGTGACTTATTAGATGAGCACAGTGGTGCATGCCTGTACTCCCAGCTACTCAGGAGGCTGAGGCAGGAGGATCACTTGAGCCCTAGAGTTTGAGGCTGCTGTGAGCTATGATGATGCCACTGCACTGTAGGTGACAGCATGAGACCCTGGATCCAAAAAAAAAAAAAAAAAAAAAAAAATAGCATGACTTTGGGACTTTGGGCTTGACCTGGCATTGCCTCTGCCTCTTCCTTGGTGTCTGACCTTGTGAGGTTACCTTTCCTATGCCTCTATATCAGTCTGTACACAAACACACACGGGTGGGGGAGAGAGAGAATCAGAGTGAGATTTATTTTAAGGAATTGACTCATGTGATTGTAGAGACTGGCAAGTTTGAAATACACAGGGCAGGTCAGTAGACTGGAAGCTCAGGGAAAAGCTGATGTTGTGGCCTCAAGTTGAAGACAGTCTGGAGGCAGAATTCCTTCTTCCTCGGGGAACCTTAGTCTTTTTCTTGGGGCCTTCAGCTGATTGGATGAGGCCCACTCATATTATGGAGAGTAATCTGCTTTACTCAAACTCTATTGATTTAAATGTCAATTACATCCAAAAAGTACCCTCACAACAATATCTAGATTGGCATTTGGCCAAACATCTGGGCATTCTAGTATAGTGAAGTTGACACACAAAATCAGCCACCACAGCATTCATTCACTTGCTTGTAAAATGGGCAATGATATATTTTTTGAGACTCAACTAACACACATGAAATAATTGATCCATTACAAAATCTTTCTATGCACAACAGTTGCTTTTTTATTACTCCTGCAAGGTGAATGGCATGGCCTGGCCCCCTGGGTTTCCAGATTGTGGGAGACAGTGGGAGATGAGCAAAAGTGAATGACCCAAGGAGGCCAAGAGACAGCTCGGGGAGCAAAGGACCTGAGCCTGGACCTGTTAGCCAGTCAGCCCGTTAGTGATGGGAGCTGGTCTGGAGTCCCCAGGTGCCACTGGTGCTGATGTCTTTTAACTGAGCTCATTGTGGCTTGTTCTATGTGGGCTGCATGTAGACTTACTCCAGGATGCAGCCTGGGAGTCAGGTGCAACTGTCAGAGCCCAGGGAGCGCTCTTTCTGTGCCCAGGACATGCACCTGTGTGCATCTCATGTGAGCAGCTCTACCCCAGGGCCCCTGGTGATCTTGGCTGACTTGGCCTTTGTGTTTTCCAGGTTCTTCAGGACCCTCCATGTAGCTGGATATTTGTGCTTCATCTTCTCCTCAGACCAGCCGGCCCCACTCTGCTTTGGAACTTCTCCACTGGGTGACCACTTTGAACATCCAACCTCTGCTCCTTTAGGCTCTGGGTTGGAACATTCCAGACGCCTCACAGGGAAGCTTTGTGTCCAGTCTTCCCCAGCCCATTACCATGGAGGACCAACTACTGCCAGCCTTTGTAGGGCAAAGGCAGCCAGGATACTTGGCCATAAAAGAGGGTGCAGACGTGGTGTCGTCTGCCTAGAGTCTAATCCGAGCAGACAGCCCATACTGGTGATACATTCCCCTTTATCCAGTAGCTTTTTAAACTAGAGCTTAGCAGGATCACGGGAGGGAGAAATCCCCATTCCAACAAGCATGGAAAACTTGGGCGAGGAAAGAGCAGGGTCCCATTCTCTTCTCCAGATCTGCTTAGTGCCAGAGCTCTGAGCCTGACAACACACTTGCTTGCTCTGGGCTCCACTTATTCTTCTCAAAATGCTTTATAAATATCTGGTCCCCCTACTCCCTGGAGTAAGGGTTAACACCATTCTTCAGGTAATAAGGCACAGACTCTCCTTGATGTGACCTGGTGCTACACTTCATCCCAGATGTAAACTCCGCTTAGTCTAGCCAGGCCATGCTTTCCTCCTCCAGGCAGGCTTCTGGGATCTCCAGCTGCAGCTGCCCAGCCAGTCAGGAACCAAGAGGAGGAACAAGAGAGACAGACGGGATGCAACCCCCGGCCCCCAGCTACCTCCAGCCATGGTGCCTCTCAGCACCGGCTGAGGCAGAGGCGGCATCCAGAAGGGAGAGGGGTCTCCCTGGCACCCTCAGCAGCCAGGGAACCTCCACAGAGAAGTAGCCCTGCCCTGAGGGAGCCAGCCTTGGGCAACTTGTGTCTCCCATCTGACGATCCAGCCCAGCGAGGCTGAGACCTCAGGCTGCTGGCTCACACGGGACCTGCTTCGAGTTTTTCCTAAAGGTATCAGCTTTTTGTGACTAACCTTTAGAATTTAACTTTCATTTTTATCAAAGCGTACAGATACTAGTTTCAAGTCAAGTGATGCTACAAGGCTTATAATGAGCGGCAGTTCCCGGACCCACACCACCCTGGGGAGTCTCGGTCCCCAGGGGTGACCACTCTCAACTCTCACAGCTCTTTCTTCTGGCTAAGTAACGATTTCTCAATTCACGCTTACACTGTTATTTCAGTGGTTTTCAGGTTTCAGATATTCTCTACTGACTTGAAAGGCAATTTAGCTCCCAGACCCCAGCAACACTCATTGCCCCACCTGCCGCCCATCCTTGAAATTTGATTTTTATCTCCCTTTCTCGGTTAAATCAATATTCATTGTTTACAGTGTTTTTTTTTAATTGTGCAAATATCATTCTCACTTGAGCCATGTCACACACTATAATTACACTTCTGTTAGTTTTCCTTTGTCTGAAAATGTCTTAATATCACCAATTTTGAAAGATATTATTTGGCAGATATAGAATTGGGGTGGATAGGTTCTTTTTTTTTTAATATCGCATTTGAAGATGTTCTTTTGGCCTCCAGGATTTCTGATGAGAAGTCCAAGTCATTCGAATCCTTGTTTGCCTGAAATAAGTTTGTTGTTTTTCTCTGTTTTCAAGATTTTTTTTCTTTATCTTTGATTTTCAGCAGTTTCACCATGAAGTGCTTAGGGATAGTTCTCTTCAAAGTTATCCTGTTTGGAGTTTACTGAGCTGCTTTAATCTGTAGACTTAGTCATTCACTAAAGTTGGGATGTTTTCGGTTATTGTTTCTTTTTTTTTTTTTTTTTTTTTTGAGATAGTCTCGCTCTGTTGCCCAGGATATAGTGCCATGGTGTCCACCTAGCTCACAGCAACCTCAAACTCCTGGGCTCAAGCAATCCTCCTGCCTCAGCCTCTTGAGTAGCTGGGACTACAGGCATGCACCACCGTGCCTGGCTAATTTTTCTATTTTTAGTAGAAATGGGGTCTCGCTTTTGCTCAGGCTGGTCTCGAACTGCTGGGCTCAAGTGATCCTCCTGCCTCAGCCTCCTGAGTAGCTGAGACTACAGGCACATACTACCACACCCAACTAATTTTTATTTTATTTTTGGTAGAGATGGGGGTCTCACTGTTGCCCAGGCTGGTCTCGAACTCCTGGCCTCAAGCAATCCTTCCGACTTCAGGAAATCCCTGCTACCATGCAAACTCTGTAAGCCTTAATTTTTAACATCCAGATGCAAATAAGCTTTGCTGAGAGTGGGAGAAGCCAAAGAAAAGGCTCAGAAAGAGTGTCCAGTGAAGGCCACTGACCCAGGGACCAGGCTATTGGGCACCGGGGTGGGAGGACTGAGTAAAAGGGGCCACAGGATGGCTCCGTAGAGAGAGGTTCTAGATATGTGTCCTCCCCACGACAAAGCCTCAGGACGTGGGCTTAAACACATAGGCCCAAGAGTCAGAAAACCCCAGATGTGACTTCCAGCTCTGCCACTAGCATACAAAAAACAAGGAGAGCAAGGTCCCTTTTCCCTAAAAGTCCTATGGTCCTGCTCTGTGGGACCTAATTAGCCAAGAACTGAAGGCCTTATCCATAGATTTGTATCAGTTGACAAGTTCACTGTCATTGCTTACAGCTTCAAAAACTTCTCCTAGCAGAGCAGGTGGTTGGAGATTCCTCCCAGTCACCACAGAGAAGATTTAACAAGTAAAAACCTGCAAACTCTTTATTAAATTCTCCCATATCATCTGTACAGAAAAAAATGCACATTATGTTCAGAACATATCTCAGTAACATCTCAAAATTACACAGCATGAACATGTAAAAACAAGGAACTGCCAGGATTTTATACATAGAAAGGAAACCCATTTACAAAAGAGGCTTGTTAATTGTACTTTTCTTTTTTTCTTTCCTTCAAAAAAAAAAAGTTAAAGGCCTAAGATCGCACACAGCATTTGCTGCAGTCTGTTTTCCTGCTGGGACTAACCTGGGAACGCTGTGCTGGGGGAGCTGTCCAGGAAGCCTCCCTGGTGTGAGCTCTCCTGGGGGTCCCCCCAACGCAGGGCACTGCAGTTGGACCTGGGGGACCTGTTTGCACCACCCTGGCATGTCTGCAGAGGGCCCTGCTGGGCTCTGGGGTCCAGATGTCAATTCTATGTTGAAGGGAAGGCAAAACACAAGATAGAGGCACTGTCTGAACTTTCTCCTAGCCCAGGAATATTTCTCTAGTGCACACTGCACGACGTCCTACGTGTGGGTGGTGTGGGTGGTGATGGATCGTGGGAAGGAGGGGAGAGGACCACCTGTTAGGATCCCATCATCGCCAGCCTGAGCAGAAAAAGCCCCTTCTTTGTGCTCCAGGTGACAGTCCTCTGGGTCCCCACAATGATCTCACCAGATGGCCTGGTGGAGTCTGTCACCCTGAAGATCAGTCTGGGTTTGCTAATGACTTATCTGTTGTCTGATATCTGATATCTGGGTAGGAAGGGGTATTTGGCTTCAAACTCGACTGCTCTAGCATGTGACCTAGTCCTCCCTGGTGATGGAGGAGGACCAAGGAGTGTGGTTAAAGGGAGGGCCAACCAAAGGCAAATGGGAATAAGGGAGGGAGGTCAGAACACTGGATCTGGCCACAGACCCTTGGGAACCAAAGAGGCAGGTCAGAAGACAATTGTCCCTCCAGGCTCAAGAGAAACCCCGTGACACTAGAATGCTGTATTTTATAAAATTTCTTAGGTGCTGCCCAAATGGTGAGAAATAAAAGGGAGCATTCTGATCTGAGGTTTTTCAAATTTATAAGAAGCTGAAATACAAGTAAACACACCAAAATACACATAATCTAAAAAGCCATATTCTTCTTTTGGTTCTATGACCCACATTTAGGTTGAATGTGCCAGGCTGGTAGGTTGACTCTGAGGGTTCCTAGTCTGGCTTCCTTCTCCTCATCTGCTGACTCAGACTCAGTTCACGTGGAAGTGTTTACTTTTGTGATGAGCCGGGGGAGCAATGGGAAGGATAGGCCTTTCCTGAGAGGGACCTGAGGCCAGCTAGGAGAGGAGGCCCCATGAAGCCACCTAACCCTCCCTGGATGACTCACTAGAGCAGGATCTTTGGGACAGAAGAAGTATCATGAGGCTGGAGGCCAGGAGCATGGGAGACATTTCCAGAAATCATACTGGTACATTACATAGAAGTGAATCTTCCTTAGGAAGGTCAAGGGGAGTCAGCCACATAATTCCCTTTCCAATCTGTCTGATAAAATGTAAAATGGATGTGTAGACGTCCTCACCATTGGATTCTTCTATTAGTTGATCCCATGAAATAGGAAGAAATGAAATAGTAACTTTGTGTCCCATCTTCTAGGAAAGCAGTCACCTCCCTGAGATGCATCTGCACCCCACCGGCCGAGCTGCTCACTGCCCCTCAGAAGAATAAGTACAGGGTGCAATAGCCAAAGGCCTGCAACGAACTCGCACCAACACCTGCTTACTAAATACCAGTTCATCGGAAGCCCTAGAATTTGCCGAGCTTCTAAGGATGCACTAGCTCAGACTAAGCTGACTGGAGCCACAGCACTGGGACTGGGAATGGTAGCCAAAGGGTCTCCAGGGAATGCAGGGAAGGGCTTTCCCAGCACCAAACCCAAGCCTTTGGTATGAGCCTCTGTTGGTGCATCTTGCCAGTGACTTGTCTTGGGACAGCAGCCGAAGTCCAGGGATGGACCAAGGTCTCACTCACAGAAACCCCCTTCTGTGGGAGAAGCTCCGTTGGGAGCAGTTAATCTTGTTCTTGACATTTTGCCCAGATTTCTCATCTGCACCACAGTGCCTCCAGCCTGGGATCCTGGCGCCTCTGGAAGGTTGTGGAGAACACTGTGTATAAGAGTCCCCGAGACACTGTCATGAGCTGGCAAGGCCAGATTGACAGTGACCTGGCTGCAGTAATTTTTAGTAAGTGCCTAGAGCCTTGGCCTTGGCCAAAAACCCTAACAGCTGCGGATATTATTGTTTTTGGGCTAGACGTCAGGAAAATAGAGAAAGGCCAGAGTCCATCATCAGCCCCTACAGAAGGGTCACGGTTCCTCTTCTTGACTAGTTCTCAACCAGCTGATTTATACCCACGATTGCCCCATGAGGGGGAACCAGGGGTGCCCGGGCCCTGCCTTGTTATGCCAAATGACATACAGAACAGATGTAGCTGGGCTGCCAGTTTGGATGGCACTGGGTCCCTTGGATTTAGAAAAACTTGCTTAGGACCTGCCTGGGACTTTCAAGAGCCAGTCGTAGGAAACTATACCAAGTAGGAAGGTAAAAGACTAGACTTTTTTGTACCAAGCAACTAAAGATATCAGCAGAGCTATCATTTCTATTCTGACCATTTCTAAAGATGACAATTGTTCCAAGAACCAAACTCTTCATCAAACTTCCAAATCTGCTGCAGACAACTAATGGGATTTTCTCAGTTCAGAGAGAACACAAATATCGAAGACACTTCAGGACTAGAAGGATGTTTTACATGTCGGGAGGGAGACTGCAGAGATGGAGAATGATACCTCCACCCTTGTCAAACAGTGAACACTAACCCTATCCTGTAAACCACACAGATATGTCAGAGGGAATCTGCATTAGAAGACATTCCTGGTTCTTGCTGTCAAGCCTCAGCAACCCCAACAACCCAGAGGGGAACCCCTGGACAGGGAAGGTCCAGACCAGCTCAGTTTGGTCTGGCAGTGGTGGTAGTAAGGTGTACTGCACATACTCCAAGGGTTTCAAGTTTTATGAGATTGAAGAGTCCCAGGACAGTTGCAGAGAATCAGGAAGACCCTAAGAGCAGGACTGAGGGGACCAAGCAGGTTAGCAGCTTCCCTTGGTGACTAGCATTACCCTTGGCAGGGGGGGACATACAGCTGGCTTCTGGAACCCACTGCCTCTAGGAAAGGCAGCAAAATAGAAAAAAGAAATAAAAGGAAGAAAACCACAGTATTCAAATATATGTCAGTCAGGTTAGATAAGGAGTAATTTGGATCAAGTGATCCACAAACTGACACACCTTGTATGGAACACGTTTCAGGGAAGACAAACGTTGCTTGTCGCTGCAGCACACGCGGACAGCAGGAAGGAGAGGCAGGAGGAGGAAGGGCACTGTGGGAGGGCCTCGGTCTACGTGGACAGTTTTAGGCACATGATTTATAATACTTTGCGGACATCTAACAGGTTAATAAAATATATATTATATAAATATATCTCCTACTGTACAAGCTGCTTTCTGGTGCAGCCACTGTGACTTCATGCCCCAAACCCAACCAAAGGTGTGCCAGGTTGAGCTGTGATGCCTGGACTCCTCCTATTCTTATACCCCAAACCTGTCACCTCCACACTGGAGGAATGAGAGGGCTGGCCAGGAATATTGCTTCTATAAAGCTCAGATTCTAGAAAGGCTGATGAATCACGAAAACACAAAATTTAGCCAATGCCTAATAGAGTGGGTACACGCAGCAGACAGAAAGAAAGAAAGAAAAAAAAAACGGAGAAAATCCTCCATCTTTTAATGTAATAAATTTCCACACCCTCTCCATGTAGAGGCACAAAGAAGTGTGTCTGGGAAGTTTGCCTGGAGTGTGCAGAAAGGTCAGGTTGGACTGCCGGGCACACCCTGAGGCCATGCTAAATCTTTATAAGCCACTGTCTCTGACCTGTATTGTAGCCTGAAAAATAAAGCAAAGTGAATCAACCCCCTGCTCCTCTTTCCTGTCCTGCCATCCTCCACACCCAAGTCTTCAAGGACCCTCGCTGCCATCGCTGCCACCACTTCCTCCCGGTGGAGCACAGCACTTCTGGAGAAACTGCTACCTCAGCAGGGTCGATCCAGACGCACAGAGTCCTGCACCGTCCTGGAGGAGGAAGGTTACTGGGCTCCGGCTGCCGAGGGACTCAGAGTCCAGCCTCTCGGCACAGATCAACAGAGCATCCACCTTCACAAACTTCGGGTCCCCTCCCCTCCCCTCCCCATCTGCCCTTGGCCTAGGGAGGCTCCTGCTTTACTTCAATGCCATGAGGAGATCACTGAGATATCCACGCCTTGGGGCTGTGACCAGCAATGGCTCATGTAGGGTGGGAACTGGAAGGCATCACTGTTTCAGCAGAAGAAAGCAGGACCCAGAGCAGGCTGGTTAGCGGTTTCCCACTACTAGACGACCATGGCCCTGACGTGGCCCAACAGTGCTTCTGAGAGATGAATGTGACATCTCAGTTACAGCGTACTGGGTGGTGTGCGTCCCCTCTAAGTCCTGCCTTCATTTTACACAGTCACATAGAAGAAATAACCCCATTGACCAAATAAAGCCTGGAGATGTGTTACTATATACATTTTTTTCTTTAAAAATTTCTTTGCTTTTTTTTTGGTGTTTTTTTTTTTAAAAAAAGCATTTGAGTTGCAGGTCAGGTGAGTTGGTTCTGGAAGTACTGGTAGTTCTGTTGGTATGAGAGACTTGTCTACGGGCAGGTAAACCCAATTGCCAACGAAGGCAATAACCCAAGCGGCCAGCTGCTGATGCTGCACGAATGGTGAGGAGGAGGAGGACACCATGAACATGGCGAAGTCTGGATGGGACAATGCAGTGGACACCTGCTGATGCTCTAACACGGGTGTTGGTGTCACCTCTCAGAAGAGTGAGGCGAGTGGGTACACTATACAGGAGGGCTGTACAAACAGGACACGGATAGGTAGTTCCTTTGGTGATCAAGGTGGCTCTACCTGTCCTTGAGCTCTCGTGTCACTCGCTTAGTGATCCGTCCACACATCAGGCCAATCAGGAACAATATACAGATGCTCCCACTGATCACAGAGAGAATGTAGTTCTTGGATGGAGACGTCATTACTTGCATGGCAAGATCAGAGAAGCCATCTGCTGGGGCCACCTAGAAGGACACAGAGCACGTGATCTTCTGAAATAACTGGGCTGGTGGCAGTGCTAGGTCTAACCATCCCCCTCGATTCCTAGTTTAATTTATGTCTTTCTTTTGGAGAGGGGGGGAGTGCACAAGAAAATCAACACAGAGCTACAACTCTTCCCGATCATAAAACTGTGTAAGTCTGCTGCACAAAATTAGGAATATTGAAAGATAAAAAGAGGTGCAGTCACCCACAATTCTATCATAGCGATCACCACTACTAACATAGTAACACTAAGGACTTGACAATGTGCTGGGCCGCGGGAAAGGGCTCTGTGTGTTCTCACTCACTGAGTGTTCACACCGAGCCTAGTGAGCAGGTTTCTTGACTTCCATGTTGCAGATAGTCAGTGGCCCAGGGTAAGGGTAGTTAACTGACATGCACAAGGCCACAGGTTCTTATGTATTTTGATTTATACTCTTCATTGTGTTTGCTGCCTTTTCAGAAAACAGAAAAGGTGAGATTGTGCTGTATGTTAATTCTGTATCTTGACTTTTTTCACTCACTGTTACATCATAGGCATTCCCCATATCAAAAACAATATGCAGACGTGACTTATAATGATAGAATATACTTAACCACTCTTCAGTTGTGGACATTTATAGTTTAACCAGTTTTTATCCTCAGTTTTCCATTGCTTTCTCCAGTGGACCTCTATGGTAGCCTGCCATGGCAGAATCAGGACTGAAAGGTTCCCAATGTACACACGAACCTGTTCTTTTGAGTCTCAGCCTGGGTGCTAGAAGTGATCTGGCCCAGAGATGAAACAGCCCAGGCTGTTTCATCCCATGTACACAGAATAGAGCAGAGAGGCGTGAGAGTAAAGAGATTTGAGCACCAACAGTTGCAACACAAAACAAGCAGTGAATCACTGAGTCACTCTGCAGCAATGCTATGCAGCTCAAAGGAGCGGAAACCAAAGAAAGAACAGACCAATGTAGTAGCTCTCTCTACTGCTTCATCAAGCCAAAGGCTCAAAAGGTGACTTTCTTCCCTTGGGAGAGGGGGTGAGGGAGTGTTAACTATTGTGACAAATATGATCCATCCCCTGCATCTCTCTTCCATCTGGGTATGATGACTTTCTTTGGTCATTCCCTCTTGCCTTGTTACCCTTGACCCAGAAACATACAGGGAATAGAAGAATTGGCCAAGAAGGAGGGGAGTTCCCATGGTCACACTCTTGACCTAAGGTCACTGGGAACCTCTATCTCGGTGTGAGCTGATACAAAAGCATGGATCTAGAAACCTAAGGATCTCGGGCAAACCATAATCTCTGAAGTCAGTTTCCTGAGGGAATAATCATTCTATTTACCTCACAGGGTTTCAAGGTAATGGCGTAACATATCCACCAAAGTGTTTTGTAAACTACAAAGCAATGTATACATGAGAACTGTTATTCATCTCACTGAGGCTGAACTTTTGTAGGGAAAATTTCGTCCAGCCCATGTCTGCTTGGGTACCACACACATTCACCAGTGTCCTGCAGTCTCCCTTCATTCTACTCTTCATGTTCCAGACCACTGAGCACTGGTCTCACATACGTATTTTTCTCCCAAAGACTGTATAAAATTATAAAAACAAGCTTTATGACAGGCAAGGCTGGATTTCTTTCTTTTTCCATGGGCATGATGTCTCTTTTCTCTTTGGGTGACTCACTTTTCAGTAGTGAACCATGGGCAACTGAGGGCAGAAAGCAGTGGCCCTGGCAAACCCTTGCGGACACAGCCCAATGCAAAGGGAGATGGTGGCTCCAGGCTCATGAATAGTCAAGGAGTTTTAAAAGTGCACTGACCAAGCTTTCAAATACACTTATTGCTAGTCCCACAATAAGGAAAAAAGACCCATGAAGTATCTCAAAGAGACTGGAAAATGACAGAAGAGATCATCATGTCAGGACATTCTCTTGATTGTTACCTTTGCTGCATAGCTCCACATTTCAATGCGGTCATTGAGGCGTTTTTTACACTCGGGTTGTAACCTCACCCGCTTGTCTTCCAGTGCCTCCATGAGACAGGACATTTCTGTGGGAGGAAGTGGACAAGAAGGAGAGTCTGAGACTGTACAGATCAGAGAAGTTTCTGTAAGATTAGGGAAGAGGCTATCCAACCACCAGAGAATTCAGATCTGAAGGCTCAACCAAGTTAAATTCCTTCTAGGAAACTTGAGCCAAGATCCAACATGGAGAGAAATTATATTTAACCTCCAAGTTTGGCTGTGCAGAGTCTCTCTCAAAACCGCTTATTTTTATTGGGCATACCTGGTCCAGAAACAACTTTTACACCTGTCCTAGCTCCAGCCTCACAATGAACCTGTCTATTGAGCCCACTGTGGCCACTGGAAAGCAGATGAAGCTGGTTTGGGTAAGGAGAGAAAGAGGGCCATGATGGTGACTTAACTTTTGCTTCCCCGATAAATACAATAACTCAACTCTCCCTTTTCATCAAATCTTTAGCTCTGGTCATGAATAGGCCAGTTCCAACCTGCAGGATTACTCCTAAATTCACTATGCCACAAAGGCCTCGTTTTGGCATCAGCCAGGCCGCTAGGAGATGTCTATATTTGGGCAGCAGCTACAGAACACAGTAGCTATAACTGATGTCTGAGAGGGAGTCTTTGCTCCTCCTGAGATAGTTTAGACAGGGCCAGAGTGAACATAGTGACTTACGACGTCCACGGCCAGGGGTGATGGCTGCACAGTGGTGTTTAATGTCCAGGGCACAAGCTGTATGAAGAACTGGGTCCACAAAGATGTCTGCTTTGCTTTCCTTCAGCATGTTCAACACTTCCTAGAAAGGGAAGGTCATTGTGGAAAGAGGTTTTGTAGAGGAAATGCATCAGATCTGTTGTCTATAAATACTTTATATATAAACAAACAAGTCCAGGAGAGAAAGTTGAGGGTTAACAACAGAGATTACTCTGGTATAGGTGGCAATGTGGTGATGAAGCACGCAACGCAGATTTTTAGCGTCCAATTTAAATCCAACAACTAACTTTTAGGGATGCAAAGCTATGTGCGAAGGAAACCAGGGGACTGTAAGTGATTCTAAGATCAGATCTGGGTTTTGGCATTCTAGTATGCCATATTATTTTAAAACACCTAAAGGTTAGTATTTTTATGGATGTAATATAGTTATTTTGTTAAGAAATCTGAAAAAAATGTGAAATCTGATAATCAGAGTAATATGCTATATTAGAATTCCCAATCAGATAAAGGTATATTTGTTTACAAAATGTTCTACTTCGTCATCCTTAAAAATAAAAAAAGAATGGACAGAGTCTAACGTTTACTGCAAGAATAATTCTTATTTGAGTTTAAAGATGTTCTGAACAAGACCAATATAAATACGTTAGAAATGAAATCAATTCTGCACACTCTCCATTTATACATAATAAAATTACAGGAGATAAAGACAGGCCAGAAATGTTTTCTTAAATAAAAGTTAGCTTGCTCAATAGGAAGACTGTAGTCCCTTTAAAACAACACTAACAAAAAACAAAAGCCAAACAAAACTCCAATATTATTCTAAAATCCTCCCCAGCCAAAGTTATGTGGGGTCATTTGATGATAAAGACGTCAAAGGAAAATATATAGATTTAGCTATTAACCGACTCCTGTCAATACTCAGATCATGTGGAATCAGAAACATTTTTAGGATTGACCAGGTGCGGTGGTTCACGCCTGTAATCCTAGCACTCTGGGAGGCCGAGGCGGGCGGATTGAGCTCAGGAGTTCGAGACCGGCCTGAGCAAGAGCGAGACCCCGTCTCTACTGAAAAAAAAAAGAAAGAAATTAGCTGGACAACTAAAAACATATATATATATATATATAAAAATAAGCTGGCCATGGTGGTGCATGCCTGTAGTCCCAGCTATTTGGGAGGCTGAGGCAGGAGGATTGCTTGAGCCCAGGAGTTTGAGGTTGCTGTGAGCTAGGCTAACGCCACGGCACTCACTCTAGCCTGGGCAACAAAGCGAGACTCGTCTCGAAAAAACAAAAAAAAAAAGAAACATTTTTAGCAGATGAAAGTATTTATACACATTTACATTCTGGATGATTAAACAACGCCAACAAAATTCTTTTTAAAAACATTTTTTTAAAAAAAGATCGAGTATATTATTTCATTTTTAATTTGCAAGACAATGTATGTTTTGTGGCAATATTTTGATAAATTTGTTTTTATGTGACATTTCTGAAATGAACTAGTTTTAGTTTCATTAATTTCCACAAATGTGCAACACTTATTGCTATATTGGTATTCACATTTTGCTTTGGTATTGCACTTACAGTGCCCTTAAAGAATGTCTAGTCATGTCTAGTCACGGGGATCAAATGTGTTCACAAATAATTGGAATATGTGAAAAACATATTCAAGTTATAGGAGCTTAATGGTCAAAGACCAAATTACAATGTGGTAAAAAAACGATCCTCCTGCCTCAGCCTCCCCAGTAGCTGGGACTACAGGCAGGAGCCACCGTGCCAGGCTAATTTTTAAATTTTCTGTAGAGATGGGGTCTCTATGTTACCCAGGCCTCAGCCTCCCAAATCACTGGGTTATAGGCATGAGCCACAACACCCAGCCTAGATTTTCAATTTTAGTACTAAGATATGCAGACTATAGCATTAAAAGGAAGAAGAGAAAAGAAAGAGAAAACAAAGTGAGGAAAAAAAGGAGACGGTGGCTACCTTTTTACATGTTTCTGTTTTTATCTTGAGCAGGTTGACCTTGAGGCACTCCTCTACTTGACCTGTCTGCTCTTGGGCTGCTGCTTCTTCAGCACATAGATTGGAGATCTGTTCAGGAGACACACAAAAAGCCAGACCACCCCCTGAGCGCAGAAATGCACATCTCTATGCTGCCAACTCTGAGACTGGAGTCAGATCCCAGGACTTCTCACAAAGATGGCTACTCCTTGATGTCTCAAGAGGAAGGTTACATAGCCCAGTAAAATGCTAACAACAAATGCTCGACATTTATAGAGGTTTAGGGTCAACCCCAGAATCACAATTTGGAAGCACACGTGCGCGCACACATACACACACACACACAAAGGGGTTCTAAAACACAGCCCAGAGCGAAGATAAAAAAATTTAACTTTCTTTGGACAGTTTTATGAGTAAGCTTCTTTGAAATAGCTTTAGCTACGATCTCTTAAAACTGACGTATGTTAAATAGGGTTCTCCATATGGCCTTTTCTAGCTAGGAAGTCCAATAATTTCCAAGGATAGGCCTTTCTTTAGAGCTATTATGGAAGTACTTTTATCTTTCAGGCAAGTCTTGGGGTGTTCTGAATTGACTACAGAGACAAAGGAGAAGTGAAGAATAAATTATATATAGATAGCTATAGTAAAAGAACACCCTGTTCAATAGGGAAAAATGGAACCAACACTGTTGAGTGAAAGAACAAACATCAAGCCTAATTCAGTGTCAGAGACAAGAACTCGGACCATGGAGGGAGCCTAGAAAATGAACCTTCATCTAAGCATGGATCCAGGGCTCAAGGGGAAGAAAGTAAAGAATGTTTCTCCAATAAACACTTCTCAGATCAGCTCTGTTCACAGTTTTGTACCCAAATCCTACCTCATCTGAGCAGTGCAGCTGGAGCTGAGGATCTAGCCGGTAATCCAGAGCAGACTCCTGGATGATAATCCGGATCTGGTCCTCACAGTCAGAAGACAGGCGCTGCATGTGACAAAGGGAGAAGACACCAGTCTATCAGAAAACGTCACCTTTTGATTTGGCCCCTTAACCCCTGGTTCGGGGAGGGTATGAAAAAGGTCTTGGGACCCGGGCATGGTGGCTCACACCTATAATCCCAGGAGTTTAAGGCTGCAGTGAGCTACGCTGGTGCCACTGCACTGCAGCCTGGGCAATAGAGCAAGACTTTCTCTTAAAAACAAAACAAACGAACAAAAAAAAAAAAAAAAAAAAAAAAAAAAAAAAAGGGGAAAAAAAAAAAAAAAAAAAAAAAAAAAAAAAAAAAAAAAAAACAAAGAAAAAAGGGGAAAAAAAGAAAAAGAAATAAAAAAGGTCTTCAGAAAACAGGAGCCAGGTAGGGACTTTAAAAGAGAAAATTCCCAGGGACAGAGGTGGCTCCATAAATACACCTCTGTGGAGAGCCCAGGCCAGTTTACCTGGTCAGCATATCTCAGCTTGAGGCAAGAGATGACTTGGCCTTCTAGCTCCGAATCATCCTTGGCCTTAGTCAGGATACCATGACAGAACTTAGGAATGTCAGCTTTGCAAGCTTTCCTTAGCACAGGGTTTAAGCGGTAATCTAGAGCAGAAAGGAGTGAGTACATGATAAAATATTCCACCTGGATTCACAAATTTTTAGAAATCCACCTTCCAAAAGTGGGTGTATTATGTCAATGACCATCACTATACCCACTGATTTGTTTATTCAATAAATGTTTACTGGGCCCTTACTACACTCTTTTTAATCAGCAATATGATTTAATTGAAGAGTACTCCTGGGGGTCCCCAGAAAGCCTTCTACTCTATAGTGTTTTGTGGTCTAATATTCTAAGTAGTCATCAAGCAGACATCAGCAACCTTTCCCATGAAAGATATTTTTTAAAACAATGAGAAGCAAATAGTATCCAACTCACCTTGCCTATCACCTTACAATGTTTTGAAACTTTGTTCTACAACAGATCAACCATGTATTCTCCTGCCACACTCTTGAAGCTTTATTAAATCTCTAGACTTTTCTTTTCAAGGAACTCTAGTCATGATTCCTTTTGTACATTCTTTAAGAGCAGTTTCCTAGTTTTCCTCTTTCATTTCCATTTTTCTGGATACTCTTCAAAGGAGTAAGTCATTTTCCTTACAGCCAGACTCCTCCCTTAAAGTTCATGGGCAACAAAGCGTTTGGAGTTTAATTAGGTAATTATATGCCCACTTAATTCCAAGTAAGCTATAATGAACGGGACCAGGAAAGCCAAGCTGAGATCTTACCTGTGTTCTGGGTGATTTGGCGCTTGGTTATCATCTGTTTGCATTTGGGATCCATCAATTCACTGTTTTTATTTTGCTTCAAGCACTGCAACATGGTTTTAGAATCTGCTTCTGCACAGAACCTCTGCAAAGAAACAAAGTATTATAGAAACAGCCATCCAAATATGGCAATTAACTCCACCTGGGATCACTCTTACATCTATTAAAGAGCTAATGAAAGCAGCAGCCTGAAGGTACCGCACGATACAAGAGGAGCAGCCAAGTCTGAATAAGCATCCAGCCCAAGTTCCCTTTTTTACTTATTCTCTACTATATTTCTCGCCGTTCTCCCTACGACCTCACTGGTTCCTACTTTGCATGGGACTGATTCCCTATGTACACAGTCATGTTAAATTACATGGCATCTCAGGAGTTTACTTATTGTTTAAGCACAAATGTACCGATGTACCAGGTGGCCATGCAGCCCTAAAGCCGTATCTACCCAACCCCAATGGGAAAACCTAGGAATTACCCACCAACCAATGTGAAGAGAGATGTGAGGAAAGCACCCATCTGGTTCATCTTAACTATAAGGGTTAAAATCCTACCAAACACTGTAGGGCTAGCGCCTGTACATTTATTCTGTCCTAAAGGGATCAATTTTGGACTAGCAATCAACTTCATCTCTATTTTGCTAATCCTCAAGTCTTTAAAAGAGCCATTACGTCTGAAAATGCTGGTTGAGACATTTCAGCATCAAGCCTCCCTTCCCAGTTCTGTTTCCAGTTCTCTAAAGCATATGTGATTATAATCTATTAATATCTTAATACGAAGACATGGATTGCTCGTTGATTTCTATAAAACCTTGCAAAGCTCTCTCAAATCAGAGCCTGACATTTCCTCTTTTACATATGACTCAATTTTATCAGGCCCAGTTAAAGAGACTTACACTTCTAACTTTCAAAATTCTCTTTGGAATTTATCGATAGGATGAAAAGTAGCATTCTATTTTAAAGGAAAGCTGAAATAGGGAGTTGAAAGCTTAAATTTAATCTCTTTATTTGTGGCTAGATCAAGGAACTGGCATCTAGTACTCCAATCAGCTCTGCTGCAGGGAATGTCCACTGGTAAAGTAAATGAAGCAAAAGAATTTATAGAACAGAAAAAGCTTTTTTTCCCCTTTTTGTTTTTTTAAAAGAGACAGAGTCTCACTCTGTCACCCAAGGGGGAGTACAGTGGTACAACCGTAGCTCACTGCAGCCTTGAACTCCTGGGCTCAAGGGATCCTCTTGCCTCAGCACCCCCAAGTAGCTGAAACTACAGACATGTGCCACCACCGTGCCAAGCTAATATTTTTTCCTAGAGATGGAGTCCTGCTATATTGACCAGGCTGGTCTCGAATTCCTGGCCTTAAGTGACCCTTTCATCTCAGCCTCCCAAAGTGATGGGATTATGAGCATGAACCACCAGGCCTGGCTAATTTTTTTTTAATTTGTGGAGATGGGGTCTCACTATGTTGCCCGGGCTAGTCTCAAATAATCCTCCTGCCTCGGCCTCCCCAGTTGCTGTGATAGTGAGTGAGCCACTAAGCCCAGCTCAAGAAAATCTTTTGAGTGTGGTAGATGGATGATCAGGACACTCAGTGGTGGCTTTTCTAGTATACCTACCATTAACTGCTCTCAAAACCAATCATATACTTATTGGACATATATTTACATCAGTTAGTTATCTTAGCTCTGTAGTTTTCAAACTTGATTGTACACCAGAATCACTGGGAGGGCTTGTTAAAACAGATTGCCTGCACCACTCAGAGTTTCTGATTCAGTAGAGGGAGTGGGGGTGGTGGGTGGGGGGAGTGTCCCAAAAATCTGTAAATTCCCAGATGGTGCTGATGCTGCCAGTGTAGGGACCACGCTTTGAGCACCACCATCCTAGCTGTGTAAAACAAGGTGAAACTAAAAGAAGTTTATGTTGTTATTTTTACTTACGCTGTGCTTAGCCCTTGGTTTTGGATTCCTCACCTTTATCATCTGCTTGCAGACTCTCATGAGCGTGTAGTCTAGTTCTGGGTCCATCATCTCTGTTTCCTGTAGCTTAAATACTTTCTGGTGGCAACGGGTACTTAGCTGCTTCTTGTTTTCTTTCAGACATTCAATAATCTATGGTATAAGAGATTTGCTCAAGTTGAGAGATATATCAGGAATGGATAATCCATGTATTCTCACTAAAGTATTCAGTTCTTAGCGTACTCCCCATTTTTTCAATCCAAATACCTTCCATTTCTGATCTCAGGAATAGGAATCAGGATTTCCCCATCAAGGAGAATTATACTTATACATTTACAACCTTAGGGCCAACAGCAGACCAAAGTATAAAAATTTAGGATGGCTAGCAGGCTGCACTGAAGTCTAAAGGGAAGGAAACTCACTCAGGATTCCTGGTTTCGCCTGCCTTCTAGAACTGTTCCTTGTCAAGATTCCTTTTGGGGGTATACATTAGGCTCTGGGCATTTGCCTGGGGCAACAACTCTGACTAGACAGTAGGCACAAGCCAGGAGATTCAATTCAACTCACCATTTACCACCTGAGAATAGACTCTTGGATGCTAGGTATGAGTGAGACCCAACCCTCAGCCTTGGCAAATACATCCCACAGGGCAAAATTATATAAATAAATATGATAAAAAAGATGAGTGATAACACAAAAGCATAAAGTGTTATGGGATGGATTTTAAGATAGTGAATTAAGTATACCCTGAAATCTTCTGTTCCCTGTACAAACCTTTTGATACTGTAGAAAATGTAAAGAAGGAAAGCAGGTGGGAAGTTGCGGCAGCTAAGTCTGTAGCATGAAGTCACGCAACTTCTAGGAAATGCTCAAGGCACAACCAGGAATCACTGACTAGATGAGGAACACGTATCGTAAGAAAGATGATAAATAAAGTAAACCAAGGACTCAAAACTGAGGGGAAAAAGGTAATATGGCAATCAAAACGAGAATTCAAAAATACATTTTAAATCCTCAGAACACCACAGAAGGCAATGGTAAATAAGAATCAGGAACAAGTAGTTATGAAAAGAACCATTAAGTGACCAAGGAAATGAAAAATAAAACCAAACTGGTGGTCTCTCTAAAGAGAAGAATGGACAGAGCTTAAGATAAATTATTAAGCTGGGAAATAGAATTAAGGAATTACCCAAAATGCAGTACAAAGAAACAAAGAAATGGAAAGCGTGAAAGAAAAAGTTAAGAGACATGGAGGAGACGCTCAGCTGCTCCAACCGCCTAACCGCAGTTCCTGAAGGAAGGCAAAGGGAAGCAATATTTGAAAGAACAATGAGAATTTCCCAGAACTGTAGAAAGATGTGAATTCTGAGACTGAAAGAGCCAAGTGGAATAAGAGAAAAAAAAAAAAAAAAACATACTGTATCACACTATACTGAAATTACAGGCCATTAAAGATAAACAGAAAACTCTAAAACCTATCAGAGATACACTACCAAGAAATGAGACTCAGGTCAGCATTAGTAGATACAAAAAGACAATGAAGTAATTATCTCAAAGGCTAAAGCACCAGGGCAATGCCCTTAACTAGAAGAGGTAGCTGAGTCATAGGGAGAACATTTAAAAAAATCACTTGTTTGCCCTTCATTCCTGGTGATACTGGATAAGACCCTGTTCCTGTGTATTTTAAAAAGTTTCCTAGGTGATTGTTATGTGACCTCTAATGAAGAACTTCTGTGTAATGGGAACATAATGAGGGAATTATTAATTATGAAGGTGCAGAGAGCTGGGAAAGGCCACAGAGAGGAGGCATTTAAAGGGTCATTAGGACTTTACCAGGAAGACAAGGTGGGTAAGGATGAGGTAATCTGAAGGGGGAAGCGAATGAGTATGGAGAAAGAGAGGAGAGCAGGTGAGGACCCTGGGAAAAGCAGTCTGGTGTAGCTTAAGAGGGGATGATTAGGTTGAATAGGATGCGACGGGTCCTCTCCCACCACCCAAAGGATTAATTATTAAAATGTTACATTCACGTTACTTTTACAATTAAAAAATAAAAGCAAAAAGTTACCTGAGCATTGCCATATTGCACAGCGGAACAGTAGTTCTTGATGTCACTCTTGCAGGCTTCATATAGATCTGGTTCCAGACGGATGTCCTCTGTCTGCATGAGAGAAAGCCAGCATGGAAAAAGTGAGCTTACTTTAACCTAGAGATGGCAGATATTCTACCGACTTATTTGTTGGCTGGATCTTGTCAAGTGACCCCAACTTCTACACAGCAAAGTGGCAGCAGTGAGGCCATGCAGCAGGAGAAATCGGGTTTACTTTCAGTTCTGCCACCAACTAGCTACATGGCCTTGGACCTTGTTTAGTAAAACAGAATACCTCATCTACCCTGAGATGCAATGTCTATCCCTTCATAGGACTGCTGTGAGATAAAGTAAGATAGTATTATGTGAAACCCAAATTTAGAGAAGAGAGAAAAAAAAAGAAAACCACTTTAGAAAGTTAAAATCGCTACATAAATGTTGGGTTCTACTTTTATTATTATTTTACTAAAAGAGCTGGATTCAAAGCTAGGGAATCAAAGCTTCCAGCTTAAAACAAATCTCTAATGTAACAGGATATTAAGGCCAGCTCCACTTAGAATTCTCACTGATCACTGCCACTATATGTAAAAATATGATAAGTAACTTTTGGGTTATTAATGGTGTTTGCTCTCCATTGCTAGTTTTTGCTTAGCCTGAGGTGAAACTAGTATGATCTGTAGCATAAACATATTAAAAATATTTTTACTTGTCTTTTTAACGTGGGTCGTGCTTAACTTCAAAAGTAAAGCAAGAGTTTCCTCTCACAGTGCACACTGTAGGTAACTTTCCAGTATCCATTTCACCTCCATGATCGGGAAGCTTGAAGTGCATGGCTTTCCCCTAGAGATTGCTGTTGGTCTGGGAGTGGGCACAGATCCCACGATCCCAACCTGACACAATCAAATTGAAGGGAAGGACCTTAATTTTAATCTCCCTCCGCCCCTTTTGCTGGAGATGAACACTGGAGCAGATGGCCAGGTGTTGCAGGCAGCCATTGGGCAAACACGAGGGAAACCAGCCTTAGCATGAAGCTGATGCTGAGGACAGTAGAGCGGAGAGGAAAAGACCCTCAATCCTTGAGGATATTATTGATACAGTGATTGTATCATGTGCCTAGAGCTTGTCTTACAGCTGGACTTTCAGTTACGTGTGGTAAAAAAAGTTTTATTGCTCAAAACAAAACAGTGACTCCAAGTTTTAACTGCTGCAACAGTGGCTGGAATCTTCCACCTTGCCCTAGCTTCTCCCCAGCTTCCTAGGCCTTGCGGTTGCTGGGAGCAGAGGCATTACCATCTCCAGCTCCTCCACACGGAGCTGCTTGCGGCACTTCAGGGACACCCTGTGCTCCTTCACTTCCTGCAGAGTGTCGTTGCGCACGGTGGTGCTCAGGCAGATCACCACGTCCACCCTGCCAAGGAAGGGAGAGGCCTGAGATTGGTGGGAGCCACACGAGGGCAGATGGCCTAAGAGCTGGGCTGGGGTGGGGGTCACCCCATTTACCAAGCATTCAGGACCCCCTATTTTGAATCTTTCCTGTAAGCCTCGCTATTTTTATCAGAGTGCTAAAAGGCACAATTTGACTGTATATGTCATACAGGTCAGGCAGCAGTCTGAATGCTGACTACATTCCTGACAGGAAGGGAGGCCAGACAGGGCACATGTGTGCAAGGACAGTTCAACACTTGTTAAAAACATGTGACCACAGAGGATGAACTCTGGGACTGTGCCTTTGACGTACTATGAAAACTAATTCCTGAAAGGTACAGAAAATTGAGCAAAATAGGAACTTGGTTTATATGAGGGAAAATGTGTTCCACAAATGTGCCTTTCAAAGAGCAACATGGACGAATTTGGGCAGCCATACTACATAAGCTTACCAGTCTCCTCCCTAAGACCTCCTTTTTTTTTTCTTTTTGAGATAGAGTTTCGCTCTGTTGCCCTAGAGTGCAGTGGCGTCATCATAGCTCACTGCAACCTCAAACTCCCGGGCTCAAGTGATTCTCCTGCCTCAGCCTCCCGAGTAGCTGGGACTACAGGCATGCGCCACCATGCCCGGCTAATTTTTCTATTTTTTGTCGAGACGGGGTTTCACTTTTGCTCAAGCTGGTCTTGAACTCCTGGGCTCAAGCAATCCTCATGCCTCAGCCTCCCAGAGTACAAGGATTGCAGGTGTGAGCCACCATACCCAGCCAAGACCTAATTCTTAAATGAATAAAGCTTTTGTTTCTTCACTAGATACCTAATTCGATAAAAGCCTCTGCTGCATTTCAGAGGAGATGACATATGGGCTGACGCCAGGAAGAAGTCAGCTCATTCTTTTTACTCACACTGCAACTTGCTTCTCTTAAGTACACAATCTATCTCCCCTTCATTAGTTAGCCTGAACCTGAAAAAATTAAAAATGCCCCTTTAGCCTATGGGCTCTGCATGTAAGAACTACCACCACCAGTTGTGGCTCTAGGCAGCTATAAAGATGATCTGTCCAGACAATTCAAGCGTTTAGCCACACTACTAAAAGGAGATCGCAGGAGGCCTCCAGGCTAATCCTACCAGACAGCAGGGGGCTGCCTGACATCTTGGATATTCACTCAGTGGCTAAGAGGGCCTTTAGGAAAGCAGAATCCATCAATTAAAAGCTACATACTTCTTTTTTATGTTGGGGCAAAGTTTCAACACATCCTCCTTGCAGGCCATTTTAAACTTGTAAGAGAACCGAAAATCCTTCATCTGCACCTGAAAGATGAAGAGAAAGAAAATCAGAAGCTCTGTGGCAAGCTGGAGTCAGCAGTGGTGGGTGACATTTTATTCATACAGCTAGCTGCGCACAAGGCCATGCGTGAGTTGCCTCGTCTGTCTCAGACGTCGTGACCTGCCAGCCTCTCTATTGCTCTCTCTGCTCAGGCACACTGGCTCTGCTGCCCTTCCAATCACACTCATGCTGTTCCCTCTGCAGAAAGTTTTCTGTGTGGTTTGCTCTGCCACTTCCTTGAGGTTTCTATTCAAGTTTCTCTTTTTGAAGCTTCCTTTCTCCCTTACCCTCCAACCCCTTATTCTGCTTTGTTTTTCTTTCTGGAAGCACCTGAGACTATACATTTATTTGTACCCTTGTTTGTGCATCTTTCTCCTACTAGAATCTAGAATCCACAAGGGCAGGGTGGCTTCTGTCTCACCACCATCCCCCAGCACCTGGCACTGCTGGGATTCTCCCTGACACTTGCTGATTGCAGTCAGGTGGGCTGGATGCCCTGAGAAGAGGTCAATTAACACAGTGGACTGGATTTATCTTCCTTGGAAAGAAGTGCTTGCTATACCAGAAACACTTCCTTTAGCTTTAAGTGGTAACTATGAAGAGTATGTTCTCACCATCTTATTCAAATGCCAGAGCTGGGTTGTATGATTAATTTAAAAAGAAAAAAAAAAAAAAAGGCTTAAAGTCCAATATATTGACATACATTTGGGTCACTGCACTGAATAGTTACACAAAAGATTCCAATGATACTAAATGTTGAAGGAGAGGCTAAAACACCTTGTGCAATGTGACCAAAGCAAAAAATGCCTGCCTGTTTGTCCAACCCACTAGACCATATGCTCTCCAGGGGTAGGGACTATGTCTTATTTATCATTACATTTCAAGGAGGCTAACAAAGTGCCTGGCCATATTAGATAAAAGCCACATTTATTGAGAATAAAAATAGAATATACATATTTGGGAAAAAATGACTTTTCACAGAACATCAGAGGTGCTTTGATGTTCTAAAAGAGGAAGGGATTCAATAACCATCCACGTAGCTAAGACAGGAAATCAGCAGCCAGGTGTCACTGACCAGCTGGAAGTGGGTGACTCCAATGGCACACTTCTCATTCATGTCCTTCTGGTGTTTGTTCTGTATCAGACACTCCATCAGGTCCCCAGAGTCTATCTGGTTATCTGCCACATCCTGGGGAAGACAGTGCACATTTACACTTCATTTGTAACAACGAATGAACAGAACTTTTAGCCCAGCCCATAAAAAATGCAAATAGGTCTGATTCTAGAAGCCTTCACAAAAAAGATTTATCACAAATCATATCAAAATAAGCCTGAAAAAGTACAAGGGATAGAAAAATTTCAAGGATAAACATTTAGTGGAATAAAATTTACACAGCAAGTTGTTTTGCATGAGACAAGAACATGTACTGTAAGTACTCGCTTTCCTTGTATGATGCCAGCAGCTGGCTTCTGGGATATCTAACATAACTTCCTGGTTGTCATATCCTGATGGCTGCTGGGTACATTTCACTCCCACAATTTAGGTAGTTCAATCAATGAACAAGTAATAAAGCAATAGAATTTACTTGATATTGAGGTACAAGGAAACAAGTGAAAGGAGAAGCCACTATTACTGCTAACAATCCTGGGCTGAAGTATTGGAAGCAATTTCACCATACTACCAGGTGTATCCCTGTTCCATCTTTTCTTATAAAGGGTATCTCACCAACTGCTGCTAACCACACACCTGGTCACCTACAAAGGCTAATCAAATAGGGTTTCTCAGGATGGTGGTACCTCTCTCTTGATCTTGTTTATGTTTCTAACTTTAACGTGTCAAAGCTGGCTATCACTCAGGAGTAACGTACGCTGAAGACAGAGATGAGTCCATCACACTTGGGGGCCAGAGTCCCAATGAACTGAGTTCTGTTTTTAACCCTTGTTCCCTCAGATATCACTTACATGGCAAAAGTTCTGAATGATGGGCTCACAGGCTCTCATCAGCAAGGCTTCTATTTGAATATCCTGTAGAAGATTAAATATATTAATAATTCTCCTTTAGAAAGAGCCAGGGGTGGAAGAGGAGCAGTTTCTCTTTCTGAATCATCTGATGGGTAAATAATCTAATATGTACATTTAGAAATTACTCTAGTATTTATATTAGATAGCCCCAGAATAAATAGGATTGCTCCTCCACTATCCTTTGAAAGGCCAATTTTCTAGAGGCAGATTCCTCTTTATGAATGAACAAAAGGCAGAATTAACAAAGGCGGGATGAAAAAACATTTAGCAATAATATTAGAATATGTAAAGCTTTTGGAGTTTTTCCAAAATGCTAAGCAGTTCAAAATGAAAACGGGGGTGACTGACATCTACTTTTAGTTTAAAAGCTCATATGCTAAATCACTGCCCTCAAACCAGATGACAAACCACTGCTTCTGGGAAAATACTAAATGCCCTTAAGCAGAGTAACCCTGTGCAGCACTAGCTGCTGAAATAACGTCTTCTTTAGAGAATTATACACTTGAGACTGTCCTCATAAGCCCACAAGGACAATGAGAATGGGAAAGGAGATGATAAGATGAGAGAAGGCAACAAACTTTTGAAAACTATAAAGCAAAAGGACTGGTTGAGAAATGTAGCTTTATGAATTGCCAATTTTTGTCAATTCAAATAGTACTAAAAGGCTTATGATAAAAATATTCCCTGCTTCTCTTTTTTCTGCTGCCGCGAAACAACTTTAACATTTTTAGTTGCCCACCCTCAATCGTCTCTATATTTCTAAATAATATGCCTATTCTTATGAGGGTTTTTAATCCCATTTTTAATATTTTAGTGGGTTTCAGGAACAGGGATAAACACATGTATTCAATCTTCCATGTTTAACCCGAAGTCTCAGCTTTTATTTTATTAAACACACAAACATTAGCAAATGACCTAACTAAAAGAGCTAAGAGAATGGGATTACTTTTGAATATGATTAAGAGATCTGAAGTACAGCTGTTATCTTTTTTTAACGGAGAAACAAGACAGGTCTAATGATAACTCTAATTTACGAAGAAAACCAAAGGGCTGTATAGAATGTTTTTCTAGAGAGAAGAAGGAAGGGGTTCAGGAAGCAACACAATATGCTTCTTTATAGTGCAAACAGGGAGAATCTGATCAGGTTTCTTCTGATTGACAGAGAATCTGCACTCTCCAGTCTATAAACAGTAGAACTAAGCAAAAAAGCCCTGGCTGCTGGCAGCCACTCTCCTCTGAAGAGCAGGTGGCACAGTGCTTACCTCTGATTCTAACTCGGTTAGGTTGCCAACTATATCTCTGCACTCCACAACCAAATCATCCAGATGGTCCTGGAGGCACTCAAGCTCCTGCAAATAAAAAGGCAAGCCCTTGGCATTTATCAGTCACATAAATGAACAGGGGAAGTTAAGATACCAGTGTCTACTTCCTTTTTAGTGGTCTTCCTTTTCTCTTCTTTTTAAAACCACCTCACTGAACAGAACACAAAAGCTTTATTTGAGTCCCCAAACTAAGATTGTTGAAAAGATGGTTACTGGATGTAGCAGCGTAGTTAAGAGGGCCACAGGGGTACAACAGCCATGCAAACCCCCCAGAAGGTCAACATCCACAAGTCCAACAAGAACCGATTTTCAGTTCTCAGAGTCTAAAAATCCTATCAGCCTTTACTCCACTTCGTCGACACCCTGCCATTCCATTTTTAATCTGTGCTTTGATAACTTTTACCTCCCATTTTAAATATGCACTTTAATAATGGTCACAGAACAAAAAATTCAGTGACTGGCATGGATTATTTTAAAATTCTTTGTGGGCAAAGTAGGTGGGGACCCGGGGTCCAGAACATAACATACAGCTGAGTGCTCCTGTAAGTCAGATCTGCGATTCTAGCCCTAGCCCACATCACAAGGATCCTCTGAGGAAATTTCCAAAATAAGTGAACACACTAGGGTTCGGGTATCTAAAAGCTATCTTGTCTGGGCTTTGGAAACTGAGCTGCAGCCGCCTTGTAGCATTAGTCTATTACTATTCCTTTTAGAGGTTTAGAGGTTTTGAGTATAACATCAGCTCACTTTCTCAAAGCACATCAACAGCTATTTCTCAGCAAAGTCCTCCATTAAAGCATCAAGTTAAACTTACTTCTGCAAGAATCTGTTTCAGAATTAGCATGGGAAGGGAGGAGAAGGGATGTAGGAATCACACAACAGCCAGAATGGAAGGGAAAAAAAAAACAATGAAAGGAAAATGCACTAAAACTTTTGGGAATAAAATAAATGGCTAAGGGAAAGAGCCTATTCATGAAATACTTAAGTTTAGCTTCTCAGTGATGGGCTGCAATGTAGTGCAGCTTTCTAAATGTATACTGTGGGCGTGGGATGGGTATGAAGGAAACTGTTTCCTGGGTTTCTGTATTACCGTATCCTTTGATTTTGGATTTTGATTTCATTGGACAGAGGCAGCAGAAAGCTAAACTATAGGCACTATCTAACAATAAACCAGACAGCATTGTAGCAGGCTCCGAATGCAGGATGCTGAAAATTATATCCCTATGCCCAACAGACCTTAGTAGGCAGGCATCTTGCTTCTTTAAAATGTCTGTATTGTGACTTGAAGGGGTTTTGTAAGTGGTACAAAAGGAACCTGGAAACCCAAATTCACTTCTTGTTTCAGTATTTATGAGGCTTTAATCAAGTAGCTATTCCTCACTGCTGCTTACCCTGCTTTAAAGTAGAAGACATGCCACCTTCCCACATAACTTGCAGTAATGTATCTTTTTTTCCCTTTCCCTTAAACCAGGCACACAATTCTAGGAACCACTCATAACATGCTTGTAATTCTTGGGAGCTGCTCCTTCCCTATACTTTCCTATATGGAGAGATTATATTATATAATGGGATGAACTGGCCAGGTGTGGTGGCTCACGCCTATAATCCCAGCACTGGGAGGCTAAGGCTGGAGGATCACTTAAAGCCAGGAGTTGGAAACCAGCCTGAGCAACATAGCAAGACCCTGTTTCCACAAAAAATCTTAAAAAAATATTAGCCAGCAAGTAGTCCTAGCTACTTGGGAGGCTGAGGCAGGAAGATTACTTGAGTCCAAAAGTTCAGGGTTACAATGAGCTATGATTACGCCAGCCACTATATTCCAGCCTGGGCAATAGAGTGAGACCCAGTCTCTTAAAAAAAAAAAAAAAAGAAAAGAAAAGAAAAGAAAATATATATCCAATGGAATGGACTGGGTTTTAGGTAAGGAAATCAATAAACTTCTCTGAGCCTCAATTTTGTCAAGTAGGTGGAAAAAAAATTCTGTTTCCACATATTTTGTAGGACTGTTCTAGAACACACATTTCATATATACCAGTATTTACACATATTATATATATATATTTATATTGTGCTGATCTCAAAAGAGCTTAACATGGCTTATAAAAGTGAGAAAAGAAAATGGCAAGGTAAAATGAATTAAAAATGAGTAAAAAAGAGGAAAGAAAAGGAAAATACATTAAGAAAAAATGGGATGGAGCCAGTAGTAAGCTTAGTACAAACATTCCTACCACGAAGTGCTATGCACCTGTTAGAGGTAAGCCATACCTTTGGCTCTAGGCTTTCTAAGAAGCAACACGAAGAGGGAAAATAATCAATTATAAAATACGGTATTAATGGTGAATACATGTGGTAAAGAAAGAGAACAAAAAATATGGTAACTATAATATAAAAACAAACTAGCTGTTTGGGAAAAAAAGAGAACATTTTCCTGAGAAATTCTTCTGGAGAAAACACTGAATAATATAACAAATCACATCTGTAAAGTAAGCATAAAGATGAACTTCATGGTGTTTGTACTCTACATAAAACATTAACCATTAACATTATTATTATTGAAACATAAACAGAAAGCTATGTCACCTACCTGCCCGGTCTCTGTTTTCTCACTACACCATTTTCCTAGGTCGATCAGGCACTTATCCTGCAGGGCAGGATCCAGCTTCACATCCATAGCGCGCTGGTGCAGGATCCTCTGGACCTCGGCTCGGCACTCCCGAGAGAGCTACATGAGAAAGAATGAGCAAGATACTTTAAAGGTAACAAAACAAAAATGCGAAGACACTAGCTAAAGCAAACCTGTTGTCAGGACGCTAACGACTCTATAGTTTATCTCCCAAACTTTATACCTCAAATCTCTTCCAGAATAATAAATAAACATTCTAGGAGGCTTCAAAAAGCCCTTATCTCTAGGAATACAATTGTTTATTCAGCATTCTCTAAAATAAATGAATTGACATTCTTTTCTGAGAGTATTCTGATAAAAGTGAACTGAATTTGAATTCATTCAGATTAAGTTAGAGAGTTTTGTGTGTTTGTTTGTTTAGCAAAATTAATTTGCCAGTCTATGAATGAAGAGTAGAACATCAGAGCCAATTCAGAAGAGAATACTTGGTTCCAGAGAACTGAGTTAAAATTGATCTAAATCAAATAAAGCAGGCAAATTTAGAAGCAACGATTACTACAGATCAGGACCAGATTCTTCTGGATGAGTGACACAGCATTACCAGAGAATAAGACAGGTGAAAACCATATTTTTTGTTTTTTTTTGAGACAGAGTCTCACTCTGTTGCCCGGGCTAGAGTGCTGTGGCGTCAGCCTAACTCACAGCAACCTCAAACTCCTGGGCTGAAGTAATCATTCTGCCTCAGCCTCCTGAGTAGCTGGAACTACAGAGGCATGCGCCACCATGCCCGGCTAATTTTTTCTATATATTTTTAGTTGTCCTGCTAATTTCTTTCTGTTTTTAGTAGAGGTGGGGTCTCACTCTTGCTGAGGATGGTCTTGAACTCCAGACCTCTAGCGATCCTCCCACCTCGGCCTCCCAGAGTGCTAGGATTACAGATGTGAGCCACTGCGTCCAGTCGAAAACCATATTTTTTGAAAGGGCTGTGAGAAAGCTGTCATTGACAGGCACAGTTAGTCTCTCTTGCTGACAAAAAAGCCAGCACACCTGGGGTGGAGGAGATGGAGAGTAACCATTTAATGGGCATGGGGTTTCCTACTGGAGTTATGGAATATTTGGAAACTTAGATAGAGGTGGCGGCTGCACAATGTTGTGAATGTACTAAATGCCACTGAATTTTTCCTCTTCAAAATGATTAATTTTATGTTATGTGAATTTTACCTCACTTAAAAAATAAGCTGGCATACCAGATTCCAACCCTTTCTTTACTTAGAAGAGAAGGAAGCTCCTATTACAGTGACTAGCAAGATGCCAGGATTTGGGAGCTCCTGTGGTTAATGAGACGCTCGCTGTATGAAGAAACATGTAACAACAAATTCCCACATTTTCTTACATAGCAATAGAATAGGGTTAGGACTGCAGGATCTGAAGTATTTGATGTCACCTCATTTCTATTCGAGTCGCCTCATTCTTAAATCTAGATAGTCAGACTTTTGCATTAAGCTCAGAAGGAATATCAGTAACCATGCATGTGAAGTAACACCACCTCTACTTTCTATTAATACAACAAATGCAGGACTGACATACAACAGAGTATCTCAGAAGGTATAAAAATGCCATCTGGAAACAAGCAGCATGTCAGTGTGGCACCAGAAGGCAGCCAGTGCTGCCCGAGAGCCAAGTACACATAAATACCCCTACAAAAGGTAGCAGTTGGGGCAGACAAATACCAAGAGACTGAGGTAAGGTGCTTCCGCTCCAACCAGTGCATTGTCAGAGAAGTCTCATTAATACAGGCATTATGTGTTTGGTTGCCAAGGGCAGAAGTCTAAAGAAAAGAACCATTTGTATCCTGGCTAAAAGCTTCTAATGGATCTTTAAAGCTAAAGTTAGGACAGCAGAATTTAACCGTCCATTCGTGATTCAGATTTTGGGAATTTACAGAAATAATCTGGAAATCTTACCCCCACTTACACTGTTAAAAATATAAACTCATATGGAAAGAAGCTGGTAGAACAACTCTAGGTATACTCACCGAATGAGGAAGGCTCTAGTAGTACAGTAACCCCTTCCCCACCACATACACTAAAAAAGTTTTCCTAAGATGACAGAAATCAGAATACATAGCAAAGAAAAAAAACAAGTAAGAAGAAACGAAGTCGATATTGGCTGCATACCCTCCTTCCCTGTTCTTCAGTGCGGTAGGCATGTCTGTATAAACAAGAGAACACAGCTCCGGGAGGCATAAGTTCACTGGTCTCATTCCAACCGTGAGTATGGCAAAGACGAGAGGCATCTCCCTGGCACTTGCGGTATAAGACAGGGTCCAGCCTACAAGAGTTAAAAGATAACCATTCTACATTTCCTTCTAACACATGCTAAGGGTTTTTACCAGGTGCTTGCTTATATACTTATTGATAATCACCTCCAGGGTAGTAGAGACTAAAGATATGCAAAAGCATATTCCTGAATTTTGTTCTTAATGAACACACTGTGGTCAATCTGCAGAACTTTGTTAATTTTCATCAAGACTTAAGTTCTATCTCCAAGTTGTTATCTTGGCTATGTAAGGTACGTAACATTACAATAACAGACTCAGCCCTCACAAGCCTTGGCTGAACGTAGAAAACTAGGGTTGTAGCCACCACCAGGCAAATTACAACTTTTTAATTTTTTTTTTTTTTTGGTCCAACAAAAGCAGGCTGACTTTATTGCAGGGAAGCTAGGAAGGAACAGGACAAGTGAGGATCTCCGCAGAATCCCTACCACTGAGGACTGCCAAGCCCCAGGTCTGTCTGGAAGCCAGGAGAGGATCAGCATCCTGTCCCCTTTGGTCTATTCTGCTGACGGGTGGGCCCAGGCCCTTACCTCACTTTAACAGAACACTTAATACTCTTTTTATTAAATACATTTTTCTAAATATGAATGAAGTTCAATCCTAACTGATATACGAGATTCAGTAAGATCAGGAATGGCAAGATAAACAGAATCTCCTACTCAACCTTTTCTCTTCTTCCCATGCAAGGTAAGGCAGTTGTTTTTTTGGTTTACCTGAATATGCTTATCAATTTATAAAACTTGACATTTAACTTTTTTTTTATTTTTTTGAGATAGAGTCTCACTCTCTTCCCTGGGGCAAGTGCCGTGGCGTCAGCCTAGCTCACAGCAACCTCAAACTCCTGGGTTCAAGTGATCCTACTATCTCAGCCTCCCGAGTAGCTGGGACTACAGGCATGCACCACCATGCCCGGCTAATTTTTTCTATATATATTTTTAGCTGTCCAATTAATTTCTTTCTATTTTTGGTAGAGACGGGGTCTCTTTCTTGCTCAGGTTGGTCTCGAACTCCTGAGCTCAGAACGATCCGCCTGGCTCGGCCTCCCAGAGTGGACATTTAACTTTTAATCTGGGTTCAGTCTTGTGCAGTGTAATAACAAGAACGAATTAAAAAAAAATAAGAAGAACTTTTAATCTGGGAACAGTGGGTTAAACAATGAACCTGATTCTTCTCCAAATCAGATTAGGGGATGCTTAATTCTGTCCATATTATGCTGTCAACTTTGGGGGAGGGCTATTTAATGGGAAGACACAGGCTAATATTTAATAAGTAGCCATTAAGACTACGCAGCACTTTTTTGATTAAGGCGGAAGGAATTAAAAAAGAAGAGAAAACACGATTTTGATTAAGGCAGTACACTCAGTAAATGCTTTATTTCAGTTTAGATGGCCTGAGTAAACACAGGGAAATTATCGCCCAGCTCCCTCTAGTCTTGTCCAGAACAAACTTGAAGAAACAGAAATAAAAATACATTGAATCTTCAAGTAAAGCATGTGGGCCGAACATATATTAATCACTAGAAAAAGTTAATGACCACGGGACAGTGGCTTAACAACTGAAGAAGGAAGCAGCTGAACTTGGGAAGCTGTACGAGCAGGGAGATCCAGTTTTGGCTGCTTTGGAGGTGGGGAGAGGAACTGAGGCCATAAACTCCAGAGATTCTGACTGTAATATACATCCTTCTCCTATTTCATCCTCCACCTATTTTTGTTAACAGGATGAGAAGGAAATTAGAGAATCAGGTTGTCACTTATTGACAAAAACCTCTTTAGACAGAATAAATTCAATAACTCTGAATAGGTAAAGAAATAAAAGCAAATTCCCACACCCAGTGCAAATCAATAAAAATACAAATGCACTGTTATCTTCTTAGAGACGTATCTGAAGATGCTTTTGGTGCCCCTCCAGGTGCCAGAGCTCTTTCTAGATAGATGTTTGTGGTACATTTTGACCCTGACTTCCAAAGTAGTGGCAAACAGGGATGCTTGGTACAGAGTGGTAGTGGGCTGACTCTGCTTTTAGATACTGTTCTGAAAGCAACAAAGAGTAGGTTTTTTAGGGAAGCGGAGTATGTTAGCTAGCCCAGAACTTAACAAAAATAATTTCCTACTGATTATTTCAAAATATACAGGTATTACTGACTACACGGGAGAACAGGCTGAGGCAATACACTTACTTTGGCTTCAAAATACTCACTTCCAATCTCGGGAGATGAAATACTGTAGCTCTAAGAGACGATGTTCACAATCTTCCACCATTTTCTCTGTATACAAATGTTCCATAAGGCACGAGAGGATCCTAGCCATAAAACGGGTAAAATTGTAATGAGAGAGAAGTGTCTTCATGAGAGGTTCAGAACTTTATGTCTATATGTTTTCTTGGTTTGTGGAAAAAGCCCTTTAGCAATTTTCATAGGACAATAGGATTTATTTTTCTGAGAATCACTCAAATTAATTAAACCTGACAGTTATCATGCCTTCTATCAACTTCAAAGCCACTTAACACTTAGGACTAAGGTGCACAAATTCTATGTTGCTGTATTTTTAACTGTTTTTTATGAAAATTTTCCAACATACACAAAAGAATCATGTAATGGCCACCTTCCCTCTCCAAAACTTTATCAACCGATGGCTAAGTTCATTTTAACTCGATGCCCTTTTGCACATATTTTAAAGCAAATCCCAGACACTCTATCATTTCATTTGTAAATACTTTAGGCATGTTTCTCTAAAATGTAAGAACTTAATACTATTATCATATCACCAAGAAAGTAATAAAAAATCCTTAATATCATGTAATATCCTGTTAGTTTTCAAATTTTTCCAGTTATCTCATGCCTCTTTACATGTTTGTTCAAATCAGGACCCAGAAAAGGTCCACATACGTATTTAATCAACAAATATCTTAAATCTAGGTCGGGCGCGGTAGCTCACGCCTGTAATCCTAGCACTCTGGGAGGCCGAGGCAGGAGGATCATTTGAGCTCAGGAGTTCGAGACCAGCCTGAGCAAGAGCGAGACCCCATCTCTACCAAAAAATAGAAAGAAATTAGCCAGACAACTAAAAATATATAGAAAAAATTAGCCGGGCATGGTGGCGCACGCCTGTAGTCCCAGCTACTCGGGAAGCTTAGGCAGGAGGATCGCCTGAGCCCAGGAGTTTGAGGTTGCCGTGAGCTAGGCTGATGCCATAGCACTCTAGCTCGGGCAACAGAGTGAGACTCTGTCTCAATAAATACATAAATATCTTAAATCTATTTTAATCACTAGCAGTTCTCCCCTTCTTCCCTCTCCCCTACCCCCTCTTTGGTTGATGCAGCTATTTTCATATTGGTAAATATTCTTTTTTTTTTTTTTGAGACTAATCACAAAAATCTTTAAGGAAGAATGCATTTTTAAATCCCCTTAAATCCCCTACCACTGCATGAACAGTAGGAGTTAATGCATAGCAGAATAATGATAAATAACATTCACTTTATTGTTGGGCACAGCCAGTTGCAGGCTGTAAAGATTTTGGCAGAATGGGAAACCTGTTCTTATCTGCAACCTGGTTTTAAGAGCTGTTTTCTACATCATAGGGAATAAAACTAATGTATGAGAATCAAATGCTTTATTATATCATTTATTCAGCTTTCCTAGATCTTGGATGCAACTCCAATATTCATTTTGTCCATGACTACCCCCCCTCCAACTACCATATTTCTATTTTGACTGAGAATTAACCATTTTCTAATGACTATCAAGTGGCTAAGGATACCATGAGTCAGTATACACATAGGATAAATAGTACGAAGTGTCAAAGTATGTGTCACTTTATCGTGTTTCTCTCTCTCATTTTTTTTTTTTTTTTTGAGACAGAGTCTCACTCTCTTGCCTGGGGTGAGTGCCGTGGCGTCAGCCCAGCTCACAGCAACCTCAAACTCCTGGGCTCGAGCAATCCCACTGTCTCAGCCTCCCGAGCAGCTGGGACCACAGGCATGTGCCACCATGCCCGGCTGATTTTTTTTCTCTATATATATTTTTAGCTGTCCAATTAATTTTCTTTCTATTTTTGGTAGAGATGGGGTCTCGCTCTTGCTCAGGCTGGTCTCGAACTCCTGAGCTCAGAACGATCCGCCCACCTCGGCCTCCCAGAGTGCTATCTCTCTCTCATTTTTATGTGACTATTATATGAAACTGTTCAGTCACCTCATGTATAGATCTGTATGTGCTCAATCATTATTAATAAACATCATCGCAATGCTGGGTCTAGGTATCTCTACGTCACGGAAAAGGCAGAACTGAAATCCCAATTCCAATACTAGTTTTAACAAAAGTTGGTTGTGTGTTCCTGTTCAACAAAATTTCAGTTAAGATGTTAAACCACCCAAAAGTCATTTGAGGGAATGTTCTCTCCGCTGCCAAGTAAAAGACAGTATGGATAAATATCACAAATACGATAACCTACATTGGGTCTCCGGATCTTATATGTTTGCAGGCTGTCTGTATTACAGATTCACAAGCTTCATTCAAAGCTCGATCAATGCGGTAATCTGCACCAGGGTCAGTCTCCTGAATCAGTGTTTGAAGCTGGATTTTAAAAAATTAAAAAGAAAGAAAGAAAATAAATTAGACAGCAAGGAAGAGCAGTGTCATCTCTTCACACAATCAGTTGCTCAGTCTTATATCACAAAGTACTCTAACAAGACATCCTACAGTTGTCACTTGCCAAACTTAAGAGCTCTTGCTCTTAAGAAACCACTTTCCAACTGGTTTCTCCAACTTAATTGCAAGTTTTTCTGTTTCAGTTATTGTAAAGATTGCTTATCTACCTGTTCTGAACTAATCTTGGACATGTACAAAACAACGGGTCTTTACAATATGAATATGAAGGCTGCCACTTTCCTCTCATCTGCCTACTTGTTAATCACATTACTAAGCCAACACTCAGAGCCAAGCCAGAATTGAGAAGAAAAGAGTAAATAGAGACATTTCCAGTTAGAGACCTAATTGGCTCATGAGAATCTAGAATTCAAATTTTGATGCAAAGACACTGGTATTCAATCAAGTGTGCCGTGCTTTATTAAAAGCACGTGTGAGATTTCATTTAGCGTGCAGAAATATCAATTACAAAAACCAACATGATAACACTTGTGATTTCCCATTTTTCCTCAACTATTTTATAAAACTAGGAGGTAAACCCAAGCTTGCTTATTATAAGCATATAGAAAAACACTTTGAAAGATGTCTGTAATGAATGGCAAATAAATAAATAAATGAATGAATGAAAGGAAAAACACTTACCATCATGCATTGAAAATGAGAATATATTCTTTATCATTTACTTTTGCTTGATCCATCATTTGTCACAGAATAAAAGAAAGGTATGAAAATAGGTGCTTTTCACATCTTTTTTCCTGTCTTTGAGGAGAAGACAGTTGGGGCATAGAGGAAAAAGTTCTAAATTATGGATCAGAGGACCTGAGTTCTATTAATAGTTCTGGCTCTGCCAGATATTAGCTTTGAGAACATGGACAAGTTGATTCATCTCTAAGTTTTGGTTTCCTTAACGGCAGAAAATTGTAAGATACGATAATATGGGTGGACATCGGATAAACTGAAAAGTATTTTATGTGAAAAATGATGTGAAAGATCATTATTACCACAGACAAGTAGCATATGGTATTTGAGAGTGGGAATCTTAAACAATAAAGCAAATTTGAAAACAACAATCCTAGCTGGTTCGGGTTCCTTTTTTCCAAGTTGAATTGGAGCCCTTTTTGCGTCACTGATTTGTCCTCTGTAGGAGCCTTCTCTGATCCTCACACATTGTCCTGTGATTCCACAGGTGTTTTTATGAAGGCACTGGCCCCATCACATATTTATAAGTGAACACAAATCAAAAGGACATGAAGAAAAAAACCCCACTTCTATTATATTAAAAGAAGATAATGATCAAGAAGAGAGAAATATGAAAGTTTTCCAGTATTCTGGGATGCAAGTTATTTATACCAATTCTTGGCGGCAATTTGGAAAAGCTACAAAATGCTGTGGTTAGCTGGCATGAAGATTACTGTCAAATGATTACTAATTTTACTTATAATGTTTGCGACAAAGACCAAAATATTTACATTTTTTCCTGAGAGAAGTTAGAAGCACCATGGGAGCCTGGAAGTCTTTGTGAGAACCCTGTCAGTTAAATATCCACGACGGAGAGGCAAACGTTGAGAAGTCACAATAAATGTACTAGATCGTAGCTAGTTAAAAGGAGAAAATGAATGCCCTGTTAGAGCCAAGTAGGCTAATGGCTCGAGAGATCATTGCCACTCTGGAATTCAGTGAGAGCACTGTGGGAAATAAACACTAAAAATGTGAATTGCTACGTGATTATATATCTATTCCAACCCCTGACATGCTTAAGGAAAACCTGAGGAAATGCTTTAGAGCAATGACTCATCTAGAGAACAAGCTGGGCAGTTATCTTTGGTCTAGGAGAGCCTGGGCACAGACTCACTCAGCCATAACTTAAGAGAATTTAATAGTTCATGATTATGGTGCATTTGGGCGAGTATGTCCTCAACAAGATAATTATCTTTATGCTTTACGGTTTATTACTTGTTGAGAGATCATAATCAAAGCATCACTAAGCAGAGAACAGGGAAAATTAATGGTCAACCACAGAGAAGTATCAAATTCTGCTATATCAAGAAAGAAAACGTGAGCTGGGTGCGGTGGCACACGCCTGTAATCCTAGCACTCTGGGAGGTCGAGGTGGGAGGATCGTTTTAGCTCAGGAGTTCAAGACCAGCCTGAGCAAGAGTGAGACCCTGTCTCTACTAAAAATAGAAAGAAATTAGCTGGACAACTAAATATATATGGAAAAAAAAACCAAGAAAGAAAGAAAACTTTAAAAAAGAAAGTGGCCAGGCACAGTGGCTCATGCATGTAATCCTACCACTCTGGGAGGCAGAGGGAGGAGGACTGCTTGAGTTTAGGAGTTTGAGACCAGCCTGAGCAAGAGTGAGGCCCTGTGTCTACCAAAAATAGAAAAATTAGCCGGGCATGGCGGTATGTGCCTGTAGTCCCAGCTACTTGGGAGGCTGAGGCAGGAGGATTGCTTGAGCCCAGAGTTTGAGGCTGCAGTGAGCTACGATGACACCACTGCATTCTGCCCAGGGTGACAGAGTAAGACTCTGTCTCAAAAAGAAAAAAAAAAAAGGAAAGAAAGGAAGAAACTCACTCACAATAAATTATTTCAAAACATTCCTCAATACGGCTGAGGATAGATAATACAGAACAACTAAGGAAATTTTTCTCCCTTTGGATCATTTATACCTTCAATTTCTGTGACCAAATGCTAAAAACCATGAATCCATACAAATCAAAATAAAGTGCTTCTTTTCCACTTGGCTAAATTTAAAGTGGGTAAAACCACGTTTCACTATTTGAGGCTAACCTCTAGATTTCGAAAGTACTTTTCTTCTAGGCACAAAGGGTGATGTGGGTGGTACTGATTTATCTTTCAAGTTGAGTCACTAGTTCTTTTAATAAGCTAAATTTCAAAAAGCCCTGGGGGTGAACTAGGTGCCTGGAAATAAAGTTGCACCAGTCTATTTTCTTTTCTCTGTACACTTTACTACAAGTATAGCTTTAGGAAAAAGATGGGTTTATTCCTGACCCTCATCCCCACATTTCCGTGTTGCTTTAAAGGATGAAATGCAGATGTGGGCTGTCTTCTAATTCACTCTTGGTCTAGGGCCCAGGAACACATATTGGTGGCAGAGGTTTCTTAGGCAATCACCAGCAAGGACTGCTCTTGAAGAACGACACCGTGACAAACTCAACCCACATAGATTCAAGAAGACTTCTTTCCAGCCTGGTGTGGTATTTTAAGGAAGAGGTCACATTGTCTATTTTTCCCACTGTGGGATGTGTGTGTACGTGTGCGCGCGCACACACACAATCAGAACTGTCTGCTCTGGGTTACGGTATCAGAAACAAGATGAAATTTTACTCCACATCAAAATTCTATAAAAATTCTGTGTTTCAAACTGTACAAACTTGTTTCAGAATTTTTCAGACTGTAAAGTTCTGATTTTATATGATCATCAGGAAAATAAAATTTAAATTAATATTAAGTTTTTAATAAAAAAGCCAACTACGTAATAATATACTAACTGTGGTTTTCTAAAGTTTCACTGAAGGGAGAGCCTCAACTTTGTAAGTCAGGATATAAAGCTAAACTATTTTTTGTGCTTTCTAAAGGAAAGTTCATTGCATAGGGTACCAATGTTGCACTTGGTATTTTAAATTGTTTAAAGATCCTTATCCAGAAAAAGGTAATAAACATGGTCAACTGTAATGAAAGAGATGCACTGTATCTATGTTTTGTTAACTTCATATTATGTATCTTATCTGTTATTATTCAACTGTTTATGAACACTAGATCAAGAAGAACTTTATGTTCCCAAGCAGAGTATGCTAATTTTTTTTCAACTACTTTATAGAATTGACTATAAAGTTCAGGGGTAGAGAAAGAAAGACCCTTTCATGTACAGTTGCCCTAGTCTAATAAGAAAAGATGGTGTGATTTTGAAAACGATATGCTCTCTTGATCCTTCAGGCCAAGAATTCATGACATGCTGTACATCAGTAACAAAAAGAAACTCTTAGAAAAAAATTTCAATTCATGTCAACTCTCTTTCAGCCTCAACTCAATCAGACCTATTAAGACAGGCAAATTCTCTTTTGGTGGAGAACCTTTCCTGATTTATCAGAACCTGGTTTGTCTTGATTCTGAGTTTAGTAAATTCAATCTAGCAAGTTACCCTTCCTTTAGAAACTCCAGCAAACAATGCATTCTACCTCTTTAAGTATATAGTTCTTTTTATTGATTATGAGCTCAAACTTAAGCTCTGCAGCAAATTCCACATTCCTGCTAAGATATTCCTGAAGAAACAATATTCTGTTTCTGGTCCTTAGTACCTAATGTTCACTGTGGTATCACAAAGGATGCAGATAAAGGAAGTTGGGACAGCATCAAGAACAGGCTCTTCAGCCGTTAAAATGTGACTTTCAAAATGGCAATAGAAAATTTTTCCTTACCGCCTGCTGGCAGTTCATTCCAAGGTTCCCCTTCTCCCCACGAACTACTTTCATGAGACAGTGCAGGGTTCGCCCTTTTCGATGTAATCCAGAACAATGGTGTTCAATCTCCCCTCGACAGCTTAGGATAATCTCAGGGCTCAAAGAGAAGTCTTCCATCAACATGCGTCGGTAATCTAACATCTCCCCCTGGCACTCACTGCTCACTTGTCGCCCTAAATTAGGATGTAGGTCATAACACGATGAAGAGTGAGCATTAGGGTAAGAAGTCACCACGTATTGAAAGTACATGCTTTGTCTAGAGAATGTTACCAGTCATGCTAACATCTAGACTGAAAAGCTTAGAATTCAGCAAAAGCTTTAGCAGCATAAAATGGGCTTAGACTCCAAAGACTTGGGTTTATTCTGTCAGTGTTCTGCATTATACAGATTTTACGCTACTGAACTAAAAATACGAATGCTTTGTCCATGGAAGTCTTATCAATAAGATAACTATTCAGGTAAAAATGAAAGCCAAAGAACAATCCCTACTGGTCTACACAGTTAAAGCAGTGGAAAAGACTGCACTTCAAATATTCACTACAGGTCCCCCTACTTCTTTAAGCTGTAAATGCCAACCGGGAAAACACAAAAGAGAGATTAAAACAAAGTAAAACAACATAAAAAATGGTTATCTAGACAGTTAGTTTAATAACAGAGTCATAATTTGAAGTCAAGTCTCTCTGACCCATGTGCTAAATTACACTAACCCAACTCTCCCAAAAATGTTGCACAATATGCATTTTAAAAATTAGAAAGGCCAGGCGCTTTGGCTCATGCCTATAATCCCAGCACTTTGGGAGGCTGAGACAGGAGATTGCTTAAGACCAGGAGTTCAAGACTAGACTGGGCTACATAGCGAGACCCCCATCTCTACCACAAAAAAAAAAAAAAAAAAAAGGCAGGAATAGGGGCACATTCCTATAGTCCCAGCTACTTGGGAGGCTGAGGGGTGAGGATCGCTTGATGCCAGGAGTTCAAGACTGGCCTGAGCAAGAGCGAGACCCCATCTTTACAAAAAACAGAAAAATTAGTCAGACATGCTGGTGCACACCTGTAGTTCCAGCTACTCAAGAGGCTGAGACAGAAGGATGGCTTGAGCCCAGGAGTTCAAGGCTGCAGTGAGCTGTGATTTTACCACTGCACTCAAGCCTGGGTGACAGAACAAAACACTATCTCAAAAAAACCCCAAAACCTCAAAAGAGCAAATATAGGATGAAACTAACATTTATAGGCATAAGAAACTTTAGAGTGTGAATCCAAAAAGGAATAAAAAGGATAAAAAGAAACGAATTCTACCTCTGTGCACAGCTGACTCCAGGCACATTAGAAGGTAGGAGAGTCTGGCTTCCCGGGACCGAGGAAGATTTTCCACATTGCACCGGTATTTCTTCAAGTCGCTCTTACAGGATTTGGCCAATGAATAACTGACTTTATAATCCTGGGCAATCAGCTTTTGGCGGGTTGTTAGTGCTTCTCGACACTGAGGAAGGAGTACAGCAAGAGAGCTGTAAGGCCGTGCGTGTGCCTTAGCGGTTGACACATACCCCTAAGATGAGCATGGAGACTACAGCCAAGCACATGTCAACAACTGCAGTCACTACCAAAATGTCTATCTTTAAGGCTGATTAAATTTTGCACAAGCATGCGAAACTGGCGTGGCATGAGATAGGAGTAAATGGGTGGTGAACCTAGAAATTCTGTAGTGAACTGTAAATGGCTGTTACAAAAGCAACTGACCTAAACACATAAACACTTTGTAGAACCCAATACTGTTAACTTGACACAAAGTATTCTTTTCCTCTTCGAGAATATCCCTAACATAAATTTCACAGCAACATAACATGTTGGAGGTAACATTTTCTACTTTTAAAATAAAATTATTCGCTGGGCGTGGTGGCTCACGCTTGTAATCCTAGCACTCTGGGAGGCCGAGGCAGGTGGATTGTTCTGAGCTCAGGAGTTCGAGACCAGCCTGAGCAAGAGCGAGACCCCGTCTCTACCAAAAATAGAAAAGAAATTAATTGGACAGCTAAAAAATGTATATACAAAAAAATTAGCCGGGCATGGTGGCACATGCCTGTAGTCCCAGCTACTCGGGAGGCTGAGACAGTAGGATTGCTCGAGCCCAGGAGTTTGAGGTTGCTGTGAGCTAGGCTGACGCCACGGCACTCGCCCCAGGCAAGAGAGTGAGACTCTGTCTCAAAATAAATAAATAAATAAATAAATAAAATAAAATTATTCAATAGTAAATGATATAAGGAAACCAAAATGAGAAACATTTCTTCAGCTGCAGAGGAAAGTAAATGACAAGACAGCAAAATTAATTACTACAAAAGCTATAAAAGATCCTTGCATTCATCTAGGGATACAGGACTAAAAGTAATGAGAATGCTTAATGAGACAGCTGCTTAAAAATTAAACAGCTAATTACCTACGAAGCACATTGCTTTGGTTAGCGTAAACTTCCGGTGTATGTAGGGCTAGCCTCAGTGTGATTTTATAAAAAATTCTCTTATTTTTTCCCCCCAGAATTGACCAATTCGTTTCTCACTGTCTAAATAGTACAATTATAGCTTCATTTTCTTGGTTTAAGCCAAATATACTCTGGGTCTCTACTTAAATCCGTATCTCACCTCTGAAAAGGGTAAGCTTTACCAGTCATTTACATTTTGGTATAAGATTATAAGAATATTGTTTGAGAGGACTTGAGAAAACTTTAAAGAAATGAATAAAGATGGGCATGTAGCCACGGACTCTGGCAAGTCGCTGGGAAGCATCAAGGAAGGGTTCCCAAAGGAGGTGTGAGTTGGGCATTGAGGAGCCAGCAAGTCTTGGGAGAACAAAGAGGCAACGTGCCTGCCGGGTGGCAGGAGCAGCATCGTGGCACCGTGTGCCTGCCTGTGGTCAGGACAGGTGGAAAATGAGGCTAGACAGGGCCAGGTGGGGAGGGCTCTGAAAGGCAAGTTGAAGCAAGCCTCGGAATGGAACTGAGAAAACGTGCTGATGCCCACGAGAGACAGGGTCAGTGGTCAAGAATACCCACACCACCAAAGCTTCCATGTGGGCCCCAAGAACAGCTGCTGCAACTGAATGCTTTGCCCCAGGGCAGGGGGCCTGCGGGCTGAGGCCCTCCTTTGAGCTTCCTTGAGACTGCAGGCAGGATGCGGGCTCCCCAGAGTTCTAGGTAAAGGCAGCAAACACCAAATCTGAGTGCTTCCTAAGGCAAGGTACACTTGGTGTTTTTTCTTTAAATAAAAATTTTAAAACAAACAAACAAAAAGAAATGAATAAAACACTGGTTTGTTTCAAAGTAATACTTACCTTTTCACTCATGGATTCTTCAAATTTATGGTTAAAGAGGCACTTATACACTCTGCCTTCACCAGCTTGTGTCTGTAAGATGCAACATATACATCATTATTATTATTACTATTAGCTAAGTAGTTATGCTGCACATTATCCATAATCTCATATAGAACTTTTAAATTATTATAATGGTGAGCACTTTTGGACAAATGGCTTGGCCATTTATAAAATTTAATAGTCTTTAAAAAAAAAAACAGTGACTGCAGTAAAGATGAAAACATTTTCCCATGATGTTTGGCAATTATCATTTGTTCCCAGATATATCTTGTTAATTAGGGAACAAAGAGAAATGCTAAAGTGAGTCTTCGTTCTTAAAACTTTATGCTAGAGTCAATAAAACTCTTATAGCCAGTGGCTCTCATAGTTGAAGCTATTAATTCAAAACAGGAGGCAGAATTGAAGTGTATACAAGTTCCTCTTGGTCCCTTGTATGGATGGAGACTATTCTATTTAAAGTGTTAGAAAGCAGTTCTGGCTGGGCGAGGTGGCTCACACCTGTAATCCTAGCACTTTGGGAGGCCAAGGCAGGAGGATTGCTTGAGCCCAGGAGTTTGAGGTTGCAGTGAACTATGACGACATCACTGCATTTTAGCCTAGGCGACAGAGTAAGACCCTGTCACCCCACCAAAAAAAAAAAAAGGAAACTATTCTATAGTGTCAGCAGGTAATAATCAGGGATTTGGTTTTAAAAGTTAGCCACCTGCTGTTTTCACCTTAGCCAAAAACATATAAATATAAATATGCAATGTGTTAAGGATTTAGCCATTAAGTAGATATGAATAGGATTCCTGGCTAAAATAAGATTCCCATAGATAAAACAGACTTCCAAGAACTGAAATTGAGAAGTGAGATAAAACAGAAAAAATAATGTGCGGAGATTGTTAGAAGCCAACTGTTAACTAGATGTTAAATCGTCAAGGCTGAGCATCCGATACCATTTCCTGTTATCCTGGGACCAATTCCATCTTCCATTTCAGTGACTTTTCTACATGTGAGGGTTTGTGATTTTTTTTTTTTTTATCTTAGAATAGGGTATTCAAAAATATTTGAAAAGAAAAAAAATAAAAGAATAGCTTCTGAGCTAACTCACATTTTCACAAAAACGCTCCCGATCATCCCGGCAAGCAAAATATAAATGCCGGTCCAAATGAAAGTCATCTGAGGAGAGCTCAGCCACGCGGAGGATGGCTTTCTTGCAGGGTTCAGAAACTTGAACCTTGGGCTCTCTTTCTTCTGCTTCCTTCACCAGGCCTTTCTCCAAGCATGATACCACCTCGCCTTGTGAATGTGCATCCTGAAATAGCAAGGATGTTAATATTTTAAAACACTTACCACATGGTTTCAAATAAACATCATTTGGCTAAATAAATAAATAAATAACCCCAACACATAGTTAGCTTATTAATGTTTTATAGAGAAAGCAAGTGGGAACCAAACCCATTGTGGAAGTTAAAGAAAGTGCCCTCAATAATCTTTGGTTAGAATATAATACCTGCACACTACAAATGGAAATAGAGAACCTGGAAAATTTAAGTACTACAGTTTAGTTAGCACTAGAAATAGGAACCTGAATTTTTAAAGTTTAAAATAACAAAAAATTCTTAAGAAATGACATCAGCCCGAGGCTCTGATTCTATGTCACTATTGAAATAATATTGCAGAAATCTCTGCTCATTTCTAAGAGCCAGGCATTTCACAAATAACAGTACTTTCAGTCAAATTAAAAAACAGCAAACAAACCATAAAAATCCATTGAGAAAAGAAGTTACAGAGACCCTGTTTCTCCTTTTTCTACTCTTCTGTCCACGAACACCCCAATATGGTACACTCTGCAGTGTAATTCTCACTTTGATGTTTTAGATTTATTTTAATGCAACTTAACAAGACTACCACCATTTATACAAACTGTTTTGAGAGTTTTCCTTAAAACCATCCAATTATCTTTAATTGTACCTTGCATCATCCCCATAGCAACCATAAGCATTCATTCATCCAACATATGAGAAATTTCCCCTAAATATTTCCTGTTGTTTTTTTTTTTGAGACAGAGTCTCACTCTTTTGCCCAGGCTAGAGTGCCGTGGCATCAGCCTAGCTCACAGCAACCTCAAACTACTGGGCTCAAGTGATCCTTCTGCCTCAGCCTCCCAAGTAGCTGGGACTACAGGCATGAGCCACCATGCCCGGCTAATTTTTTCTATATATTTTTAGTTGTCCAATTAATTTCTTTCTAATTTTTAGTAGAGACGGGGTCTCGCTCTTGCTCAGACTGGTCTCAAACTCCTGAGCTCAAACAATCCGCCCGCCTCGGCCTCCCAGAGTGCTAGGATTACAGGCATGAGCCTCCGTGCCTGACCTCCTCTTTGTTTTTTAATTTCAAAATATCAAGGGGATACAAATGTTTTTGTTACATGGATACACTGTATAATGCTGAAGTCAGGGCTTTCAGTGTGCCTGCCACCACGACAGCGTTCACTGTACCTGATGGGTAAGTTTTTATCACTCACCCCCTCCTGACCTCCCCCATCTTAGTTTCTAACGTCCTTTACGTCCCTGTGCCTGTGTGTAATCATCATTTAGCTCCTACTCCCCCAAAACATTTTCTATTTAAGAGTTCTAATCTATACTCGCAAGATATGCTTCAACAATTTGATGTATCCCATTAATACAGCAAACTAAAGCATCTGAAAATACAGTGTTACCACTTATTTATATACACACACAAAATCCTGTTATAGTAAAATATGCATCGATGAAATCATCTGTACATAATAAAAAGATTCCTAAAATCAAGTAAGGAAATATCTACTTCAGGCAAAATTTCAATTCAACCAGAGTGTGAGTGTGTGTGTATTCTATTTTATTATAACAGGATTTGTTCTATAGCATATTCATTTCCAGGTGTTTCTATGAGAATTTTCATGTTCTCTCCTAACATATCTACGAGGAGGAAATGGAGCTGTGATAGTTATTGTGCAGATGAATGAACAGGGGCTCAGAGGAGTTAAGCAAGCCATCCAAGTTGCAGGACATAAGGTGCCTAACTAACAGGCCATTACTTATTTTTCCAGGCCCAGGGTTAATTTGGGTGAGTGAGTGAAGTCTATGAAACTCCTACAATTTGTATGTGGCTTTTGTGTATCTTTCTGAGGAGGGTGCACAGCTTTCATTAAGCTTTCAAAAGGCCTGCTGACTCAAAACTGATTAAGAAGCACACTATTCTAGCTGATTCTCGTGCCTTCCTATTCTCTATCTGTTCCTTGACATTTTTTACTGGTCTATGAGTATATCCGATGCTGAGATGACTGAAAAGTTTTTTTGAAGAGCAATTCTGAACAGATAAAATTCTAAGGGATGAGTGACAAAAAGGACAATGAGAAAAGTAGACACACACCCCAGAAATCCAGAGTAAGGCTTATTTTTTTCTTTCTAATTTATGAATGACACTCAAGTTTTTATGACTTTGGTCCACTCAGGCAAGGCCTACCCAATTCTACTTCCCAAAGGAGCAACAAATCTATGATGATAAAGATTTGGACAGAAATACATCAGTCACTTACTATTTACAGTATACAAGAGATTATTATAGACATTATGTTACACTATAAACAATGTCCTATACTAAATTTTAGCAGCTCATAATAACTTAAAGTACTTTGATTTAAAATGTGATGGTCAGAGTAGGCATCATTGAGAGGTATTGTTTTGTCAAAGACCTTAAGGAGGAAAGGGAGTAAGCTATGAGGAGGATCTAAGCAGTAAAAAGGTACAGAGTTGAAAGTGACTCCCATCAACCTGTTACAACCAATAATTTAGTTGTATCATGTAAGGTCTTGCTCTGCATGATAACATTTCGGTAAACAACAGACCACATATATGATGGTGGTCCCATAAGATTACAATATTGTATTTTTACTGAAACTTTTCTATGTTTAGATATACAAATACTACCATTGTGTTACAAGTGCCTCCAGTATTAAGTACAATAATATGCTGTACAGGTTTGTAGCCTAGAAGCAACAGGCTACACCACATGGTCTACAGCCTGGGTTTGTCACAGGCTATACTATCTAGGTTTGTTAAGTACACTCTATGATGTTCATGAAATTGACTAACAACACATTTCTCAGAACATATCCTCATTTTTAGGCAATGCCTGACTATACAGCAATTGTAGCATCACACATTGGTTTTAGGTCATAATATCACTTCCACTAGATGTTTTCATTTATTATAACTTTCGGATAGATAATTTTTTCAAATAAAAGTATTCCCGTTCCTCAGACTCTCTGAGCTTTTTGGTTCAGACCATTTGAGCTATATAACTGAAAAGTATACAAATATTTGACAGTGAAGACTGTATGGCTAATTACCAAATACGAATGAAAGCGAGGTGAACTACATACCTACACATTATCTATGAAAAAAAAATAGAATCACTTAGCTTAAAAAAGTTAATAATACACAGACCTGACATATGAACAATGAATGATCCTGTGAATGGACTTATAATAATTGTTATTAATTCTATTATGGTAAAAAAAAAAAAAAAAGTCTGTCTGAAAACAATCCAGAGAGCTAGGGGGAAGCTAATCAGCTATTACCTTGGTGGTCAATAGGTAAGAACTACTACAAAGAGGGAATTGCAATGGTCTACTTTATAGTGTGGGTCACTAATCACAAATGTGAAAATGTCATTGATTCTGGAAAAGTATGTTTGGAACACTACGTAGAGATTTTAGAAGGTGTGAGCTTTGGAACTGAATATAATCTCCAGCACCCTAAATAAAGTCAGAGGAGCTTCCTGAATCATCAGGGTGGCTTAAGTGCTTTTGTGTCATTTCTAGAGTCTGCTAGAAAGCAAAAAACTGCCTTCTTTGTTAAAACTGACCTTCCTGTAGTTGCCAAGCTCACAGAACTTTCAAGACCGACTCAGAGGCACCCTATGATAAGGGACTGGGCCCTGTGCTGATATGAAGGAAAGGGCATTAGGTGACAGCCAACATTACCCGGCAATATGCCCTTCATTTGAACTGGTGTGCTCGGTCCAGGACCCTAACACCATGTCCCCTTTTGTCAGTGAAAGACAACTGCAAACCATGAACAAACAGAAGGCAGAGAGACAAATGGATTTTATTTTCTGTCATGGTTCCTGAACAGCAGATTAATGAGCAGTGGCAATTAACAGCTGATGCTCAGACAACCTCTCCCAGTGGCACCTAGTACTTTTCAGGAGTTTCTTTCATTTTTGCTGAGCAAACAGATTCAGAATAAACCTGGCTAAGCCTCCATTGTGACCTTCTGTTCACCAGACTAGTGAGTCTAAAAATAAGATCAGATATAACTGGGGAAAGTAGCTAGGTAGTTATGTTCTCTCCTGTCTTTACTGAAATCAGTTCTTCTGTAAAACCACATTTACAGAGCAATTTTCTTCTGACAAGCTAGAAGTACTTTCACATATCTTAAAATTTTCTAATTTAGATACCTCACTTTATAGAGGGGGAGCTAAGTAATTTTTTTTATGGTAACAGTGAGGTATATGCAGAGGAAGATGAGAGAACTCAGGTCTCTCCTTTGCCAGAGGCACATTATAGGTAATCAGCAACTGGTTTAATATTGTGAAGATAACACCCTACTCTTAGCAGATACTAATTCTTCTACTTCCCCATACATTACTGAAACATTCTGTTACAAACACATGAAGTACATTAACAGGTCTACTAGTCTTAGCTCTTAGGGCTGTCTGAGCAACTTTCTTTAATTTCAATTTCAAGGTCATTCAGCCCTAGAATTTTCCCATGCCAGTTATGCAGCTTCTCGTGTGCCAAATTTTAAAGGTTCCTTTGGAGAAGCCAATGTAGTAAGATACCTTTTCTCCAAGCCGAATGCTGCCACATTTCAGAATGTTGATGTCATTTTTGCAGTCATCCATGAAGCCACAGATTAAACGGTAATCGCTGAAAATGATGGCCGTCATCTTGGTAATGTATTGGTGACACTGATACTCAGTGATGTTGCCTCGGTGATCCACCAAGCAAGAAACCATGTAACCTTTTCCAACTGGTTCATCAGCACATTCTTTAATCTGCTCAAAAGAAAGTGGCTGTTTTACACAAGTATTTTGTGACTGTACCAAACAACCTTTATGAAGGAGAAAATGTCTGATATTTTCCTGTTAATTTCCCATCTCTTTACTTGGGAGAAAAAGAAGAAAAACATTTAGAAATACATTCAAGGAAAATATTTGGAGATATATTAAGGAAAAAAATAGTGTGTCATCCCTACTCAGATTGTTGTACCTTCTAGAAAATACCTGATAACTGCGTTTTGCAAGAAAACATATATATATCCAAATGCTTAGGAAAAACTCACTTCTAAATGGAGTAAAAAGAGATTTTAATATCTATAGCTTTAGCATGGTCCTAATGACAAATACTTTTAACTATAAAGAATGCAGTGGTCAGCGAGGAGATGAATCTAGGGAGTGGGTCTGAAAAACAGGTGCAGAAGTGAAGTCTAGCTGCACATCCCAAGCAAAGCTACACAGCAAACTATTATCACTAGGTAAACATAATGGCCAAGGAGAGAGATGAGGGAAGGCATTCTTGACATGACATTAATGTGTTCTGAATTAACTATGGATTTGAACATGTGTTTCTAAAGTTAATAGAACCCAAGCTTAACCACTGTGGTCTGGAACAGAAATATGTATAAAATGATGTTCAGTGCAGTCTGGCAAGAAGTTTGGGAAGGGGAAAACCATTGCAAACCTGGTTTGGGTGGTTTTGACATATGATCTAGCAGATGAAGCACAGAGTGATTCCAAATGCTTAGTCTTCCTGCAAAGTGCACCCCAAACCACAAAATACTAATGAGGCTGGGCAACGTGGCTCATGTCTACAATCCTAGCACTTTGGGAGGCCGAGGTAGGAGGACTGCTTGAGGTCAGGAGTTCAGGACCGGCCTGAGCAACATAGAGAGACCCTTTCTATACAAAAAATATTAATAGAAAAATTAGCCTGGCATGGTGGTGCACACCTGTAGTCCCAGTTACTCAAGAAGCTGAGGCAGGAGGATCACTTAAGCCCAGCTACAGCCCAGGGTTTGAGGCTGCAGTGAGCTATGGTGATGCCACTGTACTCCAGCTAGGGCAACAGAGTGAGATGCTGTCTGGAAAAAAAAAAAAAAAAAAAAAAAGGAAGGAGCTAAACGTAAATGTTTGTTTTGAATATAAACAAGAAAAGAGTGTTTTCTTGGTTTTTGAAACCAATAGAGACCATTCTTCCCCACTACACCATCTATTATAAGTCTGCACACAGGGCAAAATAAATACCACCTCCTTTTCCAAAAGGTGCTAGGTGAAGGACATGCCACACGGGGATTATCCTATAGGTAACTAGGTCTCTTCATGTCTAACTCCAGTACTCAGTCCAGACCAAGTCAAAAAATCAGTTCAAGGCAGAAAATTGTGTTTACTTTTAAAGAAGCAAACTTGAGAATTTAAGTAAATAGTCTCATACTGCCTTCAGAGGCAGCAGAGATCTTCAGCAGGAGAGATGAATGCAATGCTTTCAGCTTAACCTTGAGCAATTTTTTGTGATGCCTAAAAAAAGTGTATTTCCAGGAAAAGTTTTTTTGAACAAAAAACAGAGCTAAGTTTGAAAAGTAAAAGGAGGAACAGCTGCTTGAAAATTCCAGCTTTTGTAATTCAACCACAGAAAAAACTGGATAAAAATCAGAACAACTGGCAGACACCTGGGTTTTTAAGCCCAATGGAGAAGCATTCATACAGGCCCTAATATTAGGCAACCAACAGTTTAAAAATCGGAGGAAAAACCAAGAGCATTTTGAATTGGAGCCCCAATCAGAAACTAAATGTATATTTAGCTTTAATAACTCAAGATTTTACTGAAACACAGAAATGTAGAACTATTCGTATTTCAGTTCACCACCAATTATAAGAGGGTGTAGTGTTTGAATGAGAAGTTTATGATTTTCTTCAGCCGTTCTGCTAGGTAGTGTTTTTTCCTTCTATCTCACTAAACTTCTAAGATTAACAGCAAAAAAACCCACCATTAAATCATCAACATATTTCAGAATGGGAGTAAACTCTGAAGTGGCTGGGGACCAGATTCATAATGTGCCATTAGAAAAACACTGTAGTCATTTTATTTTTTGACACGAGACAGAAGGAAAGCAGGCAGTATTTAGCTTAATCCTAGAGAGTAAAAAAGGTTGCTTTGCAGTTTGCAGATACTCTTTGATGTTGTTTTTCTCCCTGGAAGTAGGATTCCAAAATTAAGAAAGAAGATAGAAGGAAATGCAGAATAAAATGTTTTGCTGATAACTATGTTCTTCTTGATATTTAATTTTCTTGACTCTAGTATACTCTCTCTGCAGGAAGGGAGAAGTGTCCTTGTTATTCAATCTTGTACAAAGCCAGATTACCCCAAAAGGTCACAGGAGACCATCATTATACATATGTTATAAGGAAGCCAACCTAATGCAAAAAGTGAAATTATTCTAGTGAATATGTATATACTCTGAACTAAATTTCCACAGGGAAATCAAACTGGTGTGTATTTAACGGTGACGGAAAATAGGGCAAAACAAACACATGTATATACATATCCTGATGTGTCTTTTAAAATACAACTACTTATAATTGGATATTTCCATAACATAGTAGGAATATTCAAACATTTAAAGTTCAAGTCTGGGAATCATTTCTTTGTTAGTATTTCTTTTTGTTATTAAGCAAATACCTTGCCTTTGATATTTTAAAGTTAGAAGCTTAGTCATATAACTAGCTAAGGGAGTTTGAGATGTAGAATATTAAAGCTAGGAGATGAAGATCAATTTTTCAAAGATATGCTGTTCTATTCTGAAGTCCCAAGGTAAATATGAAGGGTCACTACTTTAAAAGAATAAAACATACCTGATCCAGTATTAGAAGATTTAAGAAAACAGGTTCTATTAATACAAGACCCCGTATGACGTAAGTGAGGAACATGAGCTTATGTGGTGGGACGGGGTCATCCTTAAGAGCTCTGTAGAAAGTGGCCCTGACTTAAGTCATCAATAGGGTCAACTTGAGGACAGATTAATATGCTGCAAGAACTCTGACTGTTAACTTCGGGGTAGAAAAATAGCAATTGTTTTCTCTGTGATTCTCATACTTCAGTATGCAGAAACTCTGGCTTACTGGAGTTTCTACTGCTGATTTAAAAAAAAAAAAAACACTCCAAGAAAAAAAAAAGAAATTCCAAATACCACAATTTTCACTAATATTTGTTGTTTACTCTGAGCCAAGATAAGTAATTAAAAATTTTCCATTAGCATCTGTACAGTTTTATACATTTTCATTAACTGTTTTTGTCTTTATGCTCAGTATCAATTTATAACAATATACACAATCATACCCTTAACCTTTTTAACATTAACTCTTATTTGAAGTATATGTCTTTGTGGTTCAATGGATCCAACTGAAACACTCAGGAATGTCGACGGGCCTCCTGTAAACACTTTGATATGCTTCAGACATAGCAGGTTGTACAACGTGAGAGAGCAGCACTGTTAACCTCAGCAGTTTTACTCCCTGTTTGGGGACCAACAGAATCTGATTTCCAACTGTCTCAATCAATAGTATCCCACTGTAAGTGTAGATGGATGTTAACAAAGAGTCTAATTACATCCCCCTTCCTATCTTTCAACCAAGACAGATGTGAATTCTAAGAAAAGTAAAGTAACTGAGTCATTCCTCTCTTAATGACTGGTCTGGTCAACAGATGTAATTTTCTCTTCTAAGTCATTAAATATGCACAAAATTCTTTCACAGCTTACCTCTGTTATGGTAGACTTGCAAACCTCTCTGGCCACAGATTCAAATTTGGGATCTGTAGTTAGGTTCAGCTTATAATTCCATAACAACTAGGTATAAGAGGGGGGAAAAAATAAAGAAAAAACCTCCAGTTAGAATAGCATGAAATTTATCATCACCTTACTTTAAATGATAACAACCAACTTCTACAGAGTCAGATAAAGCATATGCACATATCAGATAACAGAAAGTGAGATAAAATGCCACCATATTCATAGATAAAAGGAAAAAATATGCAGACAAAATAAAAGCACTATCAGACATACTTTTTTCTGTTTTACTAAAGGACAAATTTTTTCAAAGCTATGAATTAAAACTCATAAAAAAGTCAAGAAAAAAATTAAAAATTATAATACCTCATAAGGTTTTCAGAGAAAATATAAACAGGTTATATAAGCCAAATTCTGCTTAAACCAAAAGGTCTAACCCAGAAGGTCAGATTTGGTGGGTTTCGTCTCAGATTTCACAATCAACAGTACCTTCATAGGTGAGTTTTATGAAAGAGAGCTGCACAAGATCTAGCTTCAGGGCCTATCTATCTTTATTCCTTTAAAAACCTTGACTTGACACATATACCATAAAGTTCACTTTATATAACTGTTTTAACATATCTTAAACTATAAAATATCTAAAGTCATTATTATTTATAGGTGAGGACTAAATATTACTTTATCTTTTAGCTTCAATTAAAAATCTCCAATAAGTGATCTAATTTACGAACAGCAGCAAAAATAAGCCTTTAAAACGGTTCAAATGGGGAAACAGAGCAGAGGCTTTGGATGATGTAGAACATGAAGGGATATTTTGGGAGGGTACATTCCTTTTTAACTGCTATATCCTAAGATGAAAAAATACAATCAATCACTGATTCAGTCAAACATCTGCTTAGCCCTTCTCATGTTGGCCAGAGTCTCATCTCAAGGACCTTCAAGATAGGCTATTGGAGGAAAAAGACGCCAGTGTTTGTTGAGCATGTACGACATTGTGCTATTTATGATGAAATCTGAAAGATGAGCAGCAGTTAGCCAGATGAAAGGGGCAGGAAGAAGACTGTTACAAGCAGATGAAACAGCAGGCACAGGAGCAGGGGGTGTTAGAGGAACTGAATGTCCAACGGAGGACTGACTGGAGGGGTGGGCCAGGGCCGGATCAGAAAGCCCTTGTAGGCCACGTGTGAACTTTAACCCACGAGTATTGGGGAGTCAGTGAAGGGAAAGCCAGGGGGTGACATGACCAGATCTCCCTTTTAGAAGTAAGACAGAGGCATGTATAAAGCGCATTAGGAATGACATAGAAACAAGCAGTTAATTCTGTATGAGTGCTGAGGAAGATTTGAAGAAATAAAATAAGGACGAGTAGGATTTCTTCTCCCCTCTCCTCAAAAGAAACTTTAAGTAAAAAGCTCTAATCTCTTAGCTGTCATCAATCATCAAGTGAGTCTTTAGGGAAAAAAAAGGAGTAAAATCTGGCTGCCATCTATAACGAAAGCTCCAAGAGCATGGGAATGTTGCCTTGTATCCCAAGTGCCTAGAAGAATATATGGGACATAATAGGCATTAATTAATATTTGCTGAATAGATAACAAACAAAGCTATACCATGATGAATGACAAATTCAACCAGTGGGACATATGAAGCCAAATTGAAAACACGTATAGGAAAAGCTTAGTTCCAACTGAAGAAATCTTGGGCTTCCTGGCTCGCTAGAAGCAGAGATGAACCCAATGATCCAAAAGACAAGGTTAGAATTTGGACAAATAAATTTTACTGCTATTTATGAATTAAGTCAGTACTACATGGCCACTAAACTTTACATTCTAAAATTAAACCAACACTTTTCAAAGGTGGTCTAGTATCTCAAGGACTTACGGACTGGGGCTCCAGGTGTGCAAAGGTAGAAAGGACAGAAAGAGTAAGGGTAACTTATGGGAATCACATGAAGTTAAGAATTGCTAGGCCAGGCGCGGTGGCTCACGCCTGTAATCCTAGCACTCTGGGAGGCCGAGGCGGGTGGATTGCTTGAGCGCAGGAGCTCGAAACCAGCCTGAGCAAGAGCGAGACCCCGTCTCTACTAAAAATAGAAAGAAATTAATCGGACAACTAAAAATATATAGAAAAAATTAGCCGGGCATGGTGCGGCATGCCTGTAGTCCCAGCTACTTGGGAGGCTGAGGCAGAAGGATTGCTTGAGCCCAGGAGTTTGAGGTTGCTGTGAGCTAGACTGACGCCACGGCACTCACTCTAGCCAGGGCAAGAGAGTGAGACTCTGTCTCAAAAAAAAAAAAAAAAAAAAAAAAGAATGAGACACCATCTCTACTAAAAATAGAAAAAATTAGCCGGGCATGGTGCATGTCTGTAGTCCCAGCCTCTCAGGAGGCTGAGGCAGGAGGATTGCTTGAGCCCAGGAGTTTGAGGCTGCAGTGAGCTATGATGATGAGACTGCACTCTAGCCTGGGCAAGAGAGTGAGACCTCATCTCTAAAAATAAAAATAAAAAAAAACATGTCTCAACAATGGCTTGCAAAATGTTTTTACATTTCCCTTCATCAAATAATTGTTCCTCTTCTCCATCTCTAGTATTGTCCTCCTCATGGATCAATGGTTCTCAACTCTGGCTGCACATTTCAAAGAACCACCAAGGGAGCTTTTAACAAATACCAATTCGTGGGCCTCTCCCCAGAACAAACCAGAATCTCTAAGGGTGAGACCATACATCAGTATTTTTTAAATACCCAAGAGACTTTGATGTCCACCCAAGGGTAGGTGCCACCATCAGAGCTGCTTAAGGACCGCTGTCCCAGCAAATGTCACCACAGCTATAGGCGTTAGCCACCCAGCCAGAGTTAATGGAACTCCCAGCCAGGGTAGCAGCTCCATACAGTGGCTGTATGTTAGTTACAAAAATGATAAAAATGTGTCTTAGAGAACTGACAATCTGATGTGGGAAATAGAATCATTAGAGTAAAACAGTAACTCAAGCGACAGGAGCGCTGACACAGCTGGCGGTTTACTGAGTGCTAAATAATCGGAGAGAAATGACCTGCTTACAACCCCACCCGCTTTCTTGACTTACAGGGTCCCTTGCACAGCTGGGTGTTCGGGCCCAGCATTACCAGAGTTTTTTATGTTCTTTTGCCTGGAGACATTTTTTCAATTTCTCTGTCTCACCAAAAAAAAAAAAAAAAAAAAAGAAAATCAAACCAAACAAGCAGTTCCCTGCCAAATCCCTTTCCAGAGTCCTACCCACTCCCCAGAGGCACACACTTTAAGTTCTTTTTGCTTATGGTAATTACCTCCATATTTTTAAACTAGATGCTTAAATTGCTATTTCTTGACTTGTCAGTTTTAGATATAACTTACAATATAGAAGACAAGGAATGAACTTATACCCTTCTTCCTGGTCCCAATCCTCCCAATACAGTTAAGTCGTAATGCTGTTAGATATTCAATATTTATTAACACATTACTATGTAAATAGTTATATATACTGAACCACATAGAACTTATTTTTTTTCCTACACAACTTTTAGTTTATACTATAGTTAACAGTCACTTATTCATAGGCTATTTTTCTACATGTCCATTACTAATTAATCCTCAATCTCTTTACTAAAAGATGAATCTCTTTTTAAAATGTCCAAATCCATCAGGCAATCTAACAGGTGAGAAGTGCTTCTTGGAGTCTTTTCATTTTCCTGCTTCAATCAGGACTGGCTGTTTTCTAGGCCTCCGCACAGGTGTCATCCCTCACCAGCATCCTTAGAATTTCCTTTGTTTTTCCCTTAGGCTGATTTATTAATTATTAGATTCTTTATCTTTCTCTGTCTTGGCGTATTCCCTGATCCTGTTGAAGCACATCCTCCTGGAGCTTTATGTAAATTATGCATGGGTTTTAAATGTTTGAGAAAACAGCATGTCTAAAATGTCTTTATTTTACATTACTTGGGATATTTTCCTTAGACTTTTTTTTTTTTTTGAGACAGAGTCTCACTCCGTCACCCTGGCTAGAGTGCAGCGGCATCATTATAGCTCACTACAACCTCCAATTCCTGGACTTAAGCGATCCCCCTGCCTCAACCTCCAGAGTAGCTGGGACTACAGGCACATGCCACCATGCCCGGGTAATTTTTGTTATTTTTAGTAGAGATGGGGTCTCACTCTTGCTTAGGCTGGTTTCGAACTCCTGAGCTCAAGCAATCATCCCACTCAGGTTGGTCTCAAACTCTAAGCCCCAAGCCATCCTCCCTTCCTTGGACTCCCAAAGTGCTGGGATTACAGGCATGAGCTACTGTACTTGGCCTGGTTTTCTTTTTACCTTTTGTTTTCAGCAATTTGTTAATAATGTCTAAGTGTTTCCACTTAGCATAAATCTCTCGGGGTTCACTGAATTTGCTAAATTTGTGGGTTAATGCCTCTCATTAAATTTGGAAAAATTCTTGGCCATTATTTCTTCAAATACGACTATTATCCTATTCCATCTTTTACTTCTTGGACTCCAAAAACAGATATATAACATTTTGACTATTTCCCACATTATTAAGTTTTTTGTTTTGTTTTAAACTTCTTTTTCTCTTTCTGATGCAGTTTAGATATTTTCTATGGATCTGTCTGCATGTCCACTAATCCTGTCTTTAAAAACTATCAAGTTCTTAATTTCAGAAATCATATTTGATAGTTCTAAAACACTCATTTGATTTTCTTAACAAATTCCAATTCTCTGCTGAAATACATCATCTTTTTAACCATTTTTACTATCTTTTCCTCTATTTTATTTAACATAAAGTCATAGTTATTTCAAGTCCTTGTCTGTTAATTCTGATATATGAATTATCTCTGGATCTCCTTCTATTGGCTGTTATCTCTTGATTATTGATATCTGACTGCTACTTCTCATACCTGGCCATTTCTGACTGCATGCTGGACATTCTGTATGATACATTGTAGAAGCTGAGTTATGTAATTATTCTCTAAAAAGTCCTCACTGCTTCTTATAGACTTCCAACCAATTCTCCTGTCTTCTGTGTACTATTTGTCCCCATTTTCAGCAGTATCATATCCTTCCTCTTCTCAAGCTCTTTGAGGGTTATAAGGCACACATCAGCTTTATTCTGGGTTTTCCCTCTGTCAGATTCAGTCTATTAATTTATTTTGAGGTTTCCCTCTAATTTTTTGCTTTATAAATGATACCACAATAAATACCCTTTTATAGACACATCTCTATCTACCCTTTTAAATATAACTATACATAATTTTTATACATTCATTTTCAATTGACTGTTTTATATCTTTATAGATATTTCCATCCATAGGCTATAATACGGTCCAGTAAACTTTTACTGCACAGAGCCAGAAAGTAAATATTTTAGGTTTTGAAGGATCTGTAGTCACTGTTGTAATTACTCCACTGTGATACCCTAGCATGGAAAGCAGCCACAGAAAATATATAAATAAATGGATGTAATTGTTTTAATAAAACTTTATGATAAAAACAGGCAGTAACTTTAGGAGGCTGAGGTGGGAGGATCACTTGAGATCAGGAGTTAGAGACCAGCCTGGGCAACATAGTGAGACCCATCTCTACAAAAATAGAAAAGTTAGCTGGGTGTAGTTCTAGCTACTTAGGAGGCTGAGGCAGGAGGATGGCTAGAGCCCAGGAGTTTGAGGTTGCAGTGAGCTATGATGGCTCCACTGTATTCTAGCCTGGGCAACAGAGTGAGACCCTGTCTCAAAACACACAGTAAACTGAATTTGGCCCATGTGTTGTAGGTTTGCTGAATCGTGGCCTGTAGAATGCTAGAAAATGCTTAAATATACATATCCTTACCAATACTATGCATTTATTAATTTTTGATATTTGTTAATCAAATGGATTAAAACCATATATTCATTTTTCTTTGAATTTTCATGCTTTTGAGGGAGAATCAACTGCTTTGTTGTTTACTGGACATTTATGTTTCCTTTGAATAGTCTATTCATACCTGTTGTCTACGTTTATTAACAGCACTGTTTATTAACAGCACTTTCTATTAATGAGTGTAGTCTTTTTTATCTGCATTACCAATTCTCTTTTATAACTTACAAAACTTGTTTTGGAGACAGTTTTTTAAATGTAATCACATATATATTTTAACATATTTTGGGGCTGTGTCATGTTAAGACTCCCTCTGTTCATGTTTTCTTCTAGTACTCTTACAGCTTACTTTATACTTAAACACTCTGACCTGCCTAGATTTTCTTTAGAATAAGTAGTTAACCTAAATAGCCACACTGCCCCTGTATTTTTGCAGTCCCCTGTCCAATGTATCTTCCACTCTGTGATAATGATGTCTGCCATTTGCATATCTACGCTTCTTTTAAGACCCAGCTCAAGCAGTATCTCCACTATAAGCCTTTCCCAACATCGACTCACCTGAACAAATTCACTTGTGTGTCCCTGCTGTACTCTATTTAGACTTCTACCAAAGTCAAAGTACTTAATACTTTTTGCACAAATTTGATTTCACATCAGTCTCCTTTTAATGTGTAACCACAGTGTTTGGCACATACAAGATGACTGTATGATGACTAAATGAAAGAACTTTAAAACATGGAATTCTAAAGTAAACTTGATAAGCAGAGAGCTAATTATCTTCATATGGTAGCTTAACTGAAGAAAACTTTAACCTTAAACACATAAATATTATTTGGCAGAACTTGTAGGATTCTACAATGAAGGGGTATCTGTAGATTTTACCATGGTTCTTAAACAAAGTTTACCATCCCTTTAACATTAAGAGAATTTAAGAAAACATAATGCTTCCTAGGACAACAGGAAAAGCATCCCAAAATCTGTCATCGTATCTATAAAGCACATATGGTGTACTATAGAAAATCCATACTTACATGATTGCAGTCTGAAGAAATTTCATTTTCAGGCTAGGAGGAAAAAGAAACAAGAGATGATATATAAAAAAAAATAAAACCTCTCAAGTTTTCAAACACCACTAAAATAAAGTCAAAACAAGGAATCTAAATATTCAACTAAATATGTTTCTTCAATATAAGGAGCAAAATGGAGTTTACATATCTTTTTATTAGACTGCTGGGGAGAAATGTACCAGCAAGGTACATATGAGACATAATTCCTTCCCAATCAATGGTACAATCTGAAAATGGGGAGAATGGAGAAGAACGTACTAAAGCATAAAGCAATAATGACATAATGATCTCTACACAACACTTTAAGAGATCAGGTACAATATGGGTGATATTTCTTTAAAGACAGTTAATAGCTAAAAAAAATCACGCTTATTATAGAGTACAGAGAAGGTCCACCAATGATTTAAAAATTAGTCTAATGTCACCACTGGGGGAAGCTAGGTGATGGGTACACAGGACCTCTGCGCACTATTTTTGGAAATTCTTGTGAGTCTTTAATCTTATGAGTGCATAATTAAAAATAAATAGTTTATAAATAGTTTAAAAAAATAGTTAAAAACAGCCAGAAATTACATCTATATTCCCATGGATACATTTGCTTTTTAAGGCCAGATACACATACTAGAGATAAAATGAACTTTCAATTCCATGATGGAAAAAAAGGTGAACTAGGTTTTCCCTAATATGGCATAACTCTGCAAGACGCATCTACTTTCCTTTCCTTGTTCAGTCCTTTAAAGGAGATACAACTGTAATAATAAACACCGCAATAAAGCACCACTTCCTCTCAGTTTCTATAGTATTCCAACCTGTTCAAATGAAGTGAATTATGTGGGTTCTATGAAATATTATCTATTTTAGTTGTAAAAGGTGCCATTTTCAAAATAAAAAAGTGTTTTCTATTCAAGGATAAAGCAATAAAACATAAGCAAATAAAGCTGGCACACCCAAGTATTACTTCAAGAAGGAAAACGTTTCTAGGGAAGTATTAATTCCACTGCAGAATATAGTAGGCATTAACAACATACAAACTTATTCTTGCATTTATGAAACATTATATGAAAACTGACTTTAATTAGGTTGCTAGGTAATCATAAGATTATAACACACTACTTTTGAACTTTCTCCCTACTTATCTAACAGGAAATACTTCAATTTAGCCTTTCTGAGTCTCATAAATCAGCCTCTACATTATGAGTTAATCTAGCTTAACTCCACTTCAATTTGAAGTGCTTAACTTATATCTCAGTAGTTTATTTACAAGAACACCTTTACTTAGGCGGTTTTCTACCTTATTTCCTTTTAATCTATTCCTTAAATTTTTCCAATCATTTCTAGTTCTTTCTCAAACAAGGCATAGAGAGCAATTAATATCACAATCTTCTCTACTTATACTCATTTCTACTAAACGACCACTTTGGATTAAAGGGGTGTTTTTGAAAGAAATTTAGAGCATGGAGAATTTGTAAAATAATGTAGTCAAATAAGATATAAACTACCCATTAAAAGAATAGTATTCTCATGTCTACAGTCCACAGGACTATATTGACAAATTATGATTGTTTTAATGGTGAGCTTCCCTACAGCGGGAGACCGGATCATTCCCCCCAAATTTTCACTCTCCTTTTGTAAGATTTTATATCCAGATTCTTTGCCCTGTAAGTCTCCACTGTCTCCTGCTGTAAACTGAGTATACACCTTGCTCTGCTGATGTTGAGCTGGGCCACTGACTTGCTTTGGCCAACGGAACTTTAGCAGACACAATATGAGCAGAGGCTTTAAACGTGCTTGGGTGATTTGGCCTGTATTCTCGCACTCCTGCCACTGCCCACAAGAAGAACATGTCTGGTAGCTGCTAGTACACAGAAGAGAGACGTGTGGAGCAGATCTGAATTCAACCTGTAGCCAGAAGCAATGCCATCCCAAATAACCTGTGTAGCCACAGGCAAGAAAAGCAAATATTTGTTATTTAAGCCCCTGCAATTTTAAGGGTGCCTGTTATGAAGAAAAAATGACTCATATACCTTTCAAGTAAATAAAATTTAAAAATCCTAAACCTTTAAGTTGCAATGGATAACAGCTATGAGCTAAAATTAGTGAATTATATTAGTATGTACAGAGTACTGTACATTTTATGAAGGAATGACATAAGCCACAGAGACACAAATGAACTGCAAATTTGGCACGAGTGTTTGTTTTTCATCTCTTTTTTACTATCTTGGTTTGAAAATGACTATAAACTGGTCTTATTTTTTTCTTCTTAGATTAGTTTCTCTACCCAGAAAGATGACAATATAGAAATGCCATGAGAACAAGGTTATGATGTTAGGTCTTTGAGATTCATGGAACCAAATAGCTATGAAGAATTTCTAAGTGTAATTGCAAATAATTAATTTTAGAAATTTAGAATGGTGTTTAGAATCAAAGAACATAGTAGTGGTTCAGAGGAAGAGAACAGAGACCTGCAAAATATAAAACACAAAGTAGTATTTTATACTATTTTGGGAATGGTGGGAACATCAATAACATCAGCATAAACTAACTCTAGAGAAAGCATAAAAAGAAAATGCTACAGTTTAGCACTCAGCCATTTGATAAAGAACTAAAGAAAAAAAAAAACTCAACAAATGAAAACAGATGTGGGTGATGACTCAGGTTGGTTCTCAGACTGCAGCATTCATGTCATGTCCCAATCAAATCACTTCCTCAGATACAGTATATCGATTTCCACAATATTGTAAATGCAGATAGGCTTGATTATCTTTAATCCTAGAAAATGAATAACTTGAGGACTAAAACCCAGAATTACTAAAACAGAACAAGGCTGAGGATTTTTTCCCCTTTTGGTAACAATCGGTGAAATAATGCTCTGAAATGATGCCAAGAAATTAATCAAAAAGTATTGAATAATTATGATGTACTCAAAATTGTGCTAGGCATTGTTGCAGGATACAAAGAAAGAGAAGACTTTATCTAGTCCCTAATCTCAGGTAGTTTATAATCCTGTTGTAGCGATAAAACAGTGAAATCAAACAAGCAAGAGTAGGGACTTTTGGTAGGCCTAAAGAATCAGTGGAGTGATCTCCAAGGAGGAATGGAGTAATTTCTCCATTGAGGAAGTTACATGATCCCCTGCAGCTCAGGAAGAAAATAATATAACTTGCATTAATGAAAAAGCTCATTCTCTAATGTATATTTTAATGTATTTGTATAATACATGTCATATTAGAATAATTAATATTTTATTAATAAATATATATTTACTGGGGTATGCTTAATAATTTTTTCTAAGGCTGGGCACAGTGGCTCATGCTTGTAATCCTATCACTCTGGGAGGCCGAGGTAGGAGGATCACCTGAGCTCAGGAGTTTGAGCTCAGCCTGAGCAAGGAGCAAGACCCAGTCTCTACAAAAAATGGAAAAATTAGCTGGCTGCAGTGGTGTGCGCCTGTAGTCCCAGCTACTTGGGAAGCTGAGGCAGGGAGACTTCTTGAGCCCAAGAGTTTAAGGTTGTAGTTGCAGTGAGCTATGATGACGACATAGCACTCTAGCCCGGGCAACAGAATGAGACTCTGTCTAAATCAATAAGTGAATAAATAATTTTTTCCAATGATAAGAACATGAACATAATAGAGCATAAAGAGCTGATATCCTTCTTCTAATCAGTTTAAGAGTCCCACCTTCACCCCCACCCTTCGAATCAGAGGCATAGAGCTGGCTCCTAGCCTGCTGAAGTCCCAGATTAGGAGCTGAGCTATGCCTCACCAGCTGCCCTTCATCATTCTGGAGATAGTAAATAGAAACCTGGGCTTTGAAAAGAAGGGTCTCTTACATCAAATCTTTACTCACTGGAAATAAAACAACTGTTCTCGTACAATGGAAAACTGAGAAAACAACTTTATGAAAAGCCTAGGCCAGACACAGTAGCTCACGCCTGTAATCCCAGCACTTTGGGAGGCTGGAGTGGGAGGATTGCAGAGGCCAGGAGCTGGAGACCAGCCTGGGCAACAAGAGACATCCCCTCCTACAAAAAAATCTAAAAGTTAGCTGGGCATGGTGGGGTATGCCTATAGTCTTAGCTACTTAGGAGGCTGAGCCAGGAGGATCGCTTGAGCTCAGGAGTTGGAGGTTATAGCGAGCTATAATGATGCCACTGCACTCCAGCCTGGGTGGCAGAGCGAGAGATCCTGTCTCCAAAAAAAAAAAATAAATAAAAAATAAGAAGCCTCATAAGTAGCTTTCTGATAATGATCAAATTTTTTAGAAGAGACTACAGTTGCATATTTAGTATGAATAAAGAAACTATTATGAATAGAGGAATGAGAAAAGAAGAAGGTAGCACAGCCCCCAGCCCAACTCATCAGTGACTAAAAAACTGAGACGGAACTTGGTTAATGCTGAATGAACGATGTAGTGAACAGAGGCAGTAAAGGGGATAAGCATGAGGACTTTGAGATACCTGCCTGACTTCAATGTGATGGGTGTAGCAGGAAATGATAAAAGCTGCCACTTAACTGAGGCAGATGCTACATTTCCTTCTTACAACATGATGTAATGCAAGATAAATGGAACTGTGTCCGATATTTCAGATGAAGATACTGAAGTACAGAGAAACTGAGTAACATGATCAAAGGTAAACTGCTAGGAAACAACAAAACTGGGATGAAAATAATAAATGGCAACTAATGTTTACATGACCTTTCACTTGATGCCTCCCGAAAGAGGCTGGGTGGGTAAGTCAGGCTGAACACAATTCTGGGGGGAGGAGCAAGAATAGGAAAGAGCAGACAGGATAAATCATAAAACCAGTGTTCTAAGAGTGATCTCTCTGACAGTTGTATGATGAATTCTGATCCAGGTAAGAAAATGATGAAATAACTAGATAAACTAGGGATCTGGATTAGCTCTTAAGTAACCACAGTAAGTTATAAAAACTTTGCTTAGTTCATTTGGCTTTTCTAAATCAGTAATTTAAATGCTTTGGGTATTATTGTATTTTACTCTCCTAGTTGGGTAAACAAAAGCCAAAATCGTTGATTTTAAAGCTTAAAACCCCTAGCCCTTCCTCTAAGTTCTATAAATGCAGAATTGGTTTTAAGGAGAAGGATATAATAGTGGGAAAGCAACAATCAGCTGAGAAAGTATTCAGCTGCAGAAGCTGTATGGCTTTAGGTATGCTACTGAACTTCTCTAGACCCCTGAGGGCAGGCTTTGGACTAGACACAGGGATTTCTTCACCTTGGATCCACGAACAGGCTTTAGGAGTCTGAGATCATCTTGAAATTGAAGCTTTTATGTTTATTTTTCTGAGAAAAATACACATGACCGCTGTCCTCATCTCAGAGAGATACATAAGACAAGAAAATATTGAGAAACATTGGTCAAACCTTGGTGAAGGTTCTTTTCAGCTTTATGAGTCTATACAATCTGAGATGTAGAATTTAAAAATAGAAATATCTATTGAATTTTATTTTTTTAATGCAGATAATTTGTATATTATGAAGGTTACCACTGCTTCATCTTAATCATTCCTCCTGGTCAAAGTCAAAACAAACAGGTTTCAGAATAAACTACAGAAAAGCTTGAGTCTGAATGTTCTCAATTAAATCAACCATCACATTCACTTAGGAGGATGGTTTTTTACAGAAAGTCTGGAACTATGATTTCCCCAAGGTGAACTGGCTGAGTTAATGAGCCTGGCAGGAAAAATCAAAGAATTCTTAAAACTAACTTGGAAGTCGTCCTAGTTTCTGAAATAGAAATGCTTGGGAGTTGGATGTTGTCTAAAATATGGAACATTCTACAGTTTCATCAGCTGAAGCTGAATTACCCACCAGATCACACAATGGAATAGTTTCCTAAGACACCTGGTACTAAATTAAGTGACAAAAGACTTTGTTTATGAATCACTTGGGAGAAAACAAAAAATGTCAACAGTATCAGTGTTTTTACAGCTTGTAAAAATTTGAAGGTGGGCAACAACCTGGTGCTTCCTCCTGATTAGAAACATTCTGCTACAGTATTAAGTAAATTCTTCTTCTGGAAGTTTATTCATTAAGAACCCAGTAAACTCTCGATCACATGAGCAATTCGTTTTATTAACCTGGTCCAAAGCCCCCCATCCCAAAGAAAATGAATATTGCTGGTATCTAATCAGATAAACTCAACCTTTTAGTCTTGGAAAACTTTCCCTGAGCAAGTCTAAATCTTAATCCTAGTCAGCTTCATAACTACTTTCCTCCTAGTTGCCTATTCTGGCTCTATCAGAACTTATTTTCCTTATTTGTGTCCAGGGATAGAGGCTGAGTGTTGTTTTTGCAAAAGAACAACGATCAACATAGGCTTTATGCCTTCCAAGAATGCTCTAATTCACTAAAGAGTTGTGCTTTTACATGACTCTTTAACATTCACCTACCTTTTCAAAAAGGATTTAATGTACAGGTCCAGTCAGGAGATTTTGTTTTTAAAAAAAGTATGAGATACAGATGCTGGCTCTCAAGTAAACTAGTGTGGTAGAGATAAAACACGAGTCCGCACTTAACCATCTAATCATCATACAAGGTCAAATGTGCAGTTTGTAGAGGGGGAAAAAGGGCCTCATATTTTAAAGAAGGAAAAACGCACCAGCAACCCTGTGAGTAGGACAACAGAAAGGAAGTCAGAGAAAGGTTAATGGCAGAGGGCACATTTCAGTTGAGCAACAAAAGGAGGTTATGAGCTGGGTGCAGTGGCTCCCGGTGTAATCACAGTGGTTTGGGAGGGCAGGAGTTTAAGACCAACCTGGGAAACATAGCAAGACCTCATCTCTACAAAAACATTCAAAAATTAAAATTAGCTGGGTTTGGTGATGTATGCCTGTAGTCCCAGGTATGGGTGTGTGTGTGGGTGGTGGTTGGGGTGGGGGGTAGGATTGCTTGAGCCCAGGAGTTCAAGGCTGTAGTGAGCTACAATCATGGCACAGAGTGAAACACTGTCTTTTAAAAAACAAACAAACAAAAACAACAACAGGAAGCTATGGTTTGGTTATGTGATGCTGTGTGCGTGTTGGGGCAGAGCACCAGGGTGCAGGTAGAGTTAAAACGGTACATGCTGGGCAGAGGGTAGAGACTTGAGTGAGGAATCCTATAGCAACCATTATTGGGTTTATTTGGTATCTCCTAATGTATGGTGGGATAACTACGAGGCTTTAATAAAAATCCCACACTGGTCCAATAATGGTTTCCCATAGTCCAAACTAATGTTATGCTAAACACAGCGTGGTGATTTAATTTACTTTCATTACTTGTGTGCTTCCCAAGTGGGTAGTGGGGTAACAGCTGCTAAATATTAAATACTTACTTATATAGGAACATGTTGACTTTTTTT